>SADC01000479.1:0-98248 GCA_004194705.1 Ditylenchus dipsaci
TTTGGTAATAAAAGGTTGTTTAAAATAACCCACAAGACTTGCGTTTTACAGCTCATTAAAAAAAAATAATTGTGCTTAAAATGTTCAAAACATCCGGTTTCAAAATCGCAAATTTAACCGCATTTAAGGGCTGATAAGCCAATTCTGCTGAGAAATTCAGATTCAGCGTTCAAAACTGCCACAGAAATATACCTCTCTTACAGGCCGTCTGTTCCAGTGTTAAAGCACGCGAAGCTGCTCACTCGCCAAATAGCTAACTTGACGGGCCATATTGGCTCGCCAAGTTAAAGAACAAGTGACACGAGCTTTTTAAGCCTGCGAGCCATTTGGCTTGCATATATAACAAACGTATGGTTTCGGCTCGCGTAAAATAGTGTTAGTTGAAATAAAGCCCCAAACTTGTTTATTTTTTACTTTTACTAAAACCTAGAGCAATTATGTCTGCTTCTTCTATATTCAATGATTAAAAGGCTTCCAAATATTTGGCGATACTAGTGAATAACCCCACCGACCACACCCCCGCCCACAATTCGAACCCGTCGCCTGTAACTACAAAATACCTATAACCACTTAGTCTTAGTAAGGCTTGCTAGTGGGGTAAAATATTTTTGTCATTTAGGATGGATTTTCATGGACTCCATTTTGCGACATTTGTTTTGAGATACTCTCTAGTAATTGCGAAAATGTAATTTTAGTTGTGAAGATCATCATTGCAATCGGCTAAAGTTTTTCGGTGCTGTTTCTGCTGTCGACTGCCCAAATTCGTCTCTGCCAGAGTTTTCACGATGGGCATTCTGCTTTGGTTCGGTCAAAATCTGTTTGGACTGTCTTCGAAGACATTTGGTGTCGCCTGCAATAAGCCGAGTGCTCTCGCCACCTTTCTCAACTGCGAAAATGAGTGAATTTACAAGTGTCATCAGAACGGTCACTTTGCTCGAGATGTCCAAATGATGCGTTGGCGGTGGCGATAGTTACGGCGGTTCTTCCGGACTTGTTGGCGGATCTTATGGCGGTGCTGGTAGTTACGGCGGCTCTTCCGGACCTGTTAATGGATCTTATGGCGGTGCTGGAGGCTCTTATGGTGGTGTTGGAGGCTCTTATGGCGGCGGCGGTAGCGTTTATGGTGGCAATTCGTGGTGATAATCCGCAACTGTGAAATCCGCATTTAAAAATCCTCAAATGTGAATCTGCATATGCGGGAATCCGTAAAAAAAATGGCACACCTAGAATATAAGAGAAATTAAAAAAAAAAATTGATTATAGCAAAAAGTCTTTATAGAGACAATTGAATATAGCAAAAAAGTCTTTATGGGAAAAAATAGTTTCGAAATTTTTTATTATTAAACAAAGTGTTTTCAAGAAAAGTGTGTTATGAAATAAGCGATTACGGAATACTGGCTAAGGATGGATGAGCACGTTAACATCGTGGTGGAGCCATCGACAAGCGTAAGGAGGTTTCGAGATATTCGGGGGTCGATGCCAAAAGCAACACTCCAAATCATGATAATAAGAGTATGCGCCCAGGTGGATTCGAACCATCAACGTCTAGATCACGCCTTATAATCGCTCAGAACTTCAATCCAGGGTGACCAGAACAAACCAAGTGGTCGTCCACTTGGATCAAAAATTTTTTTTTTGCGTTTTCGGGTTCCAAAATAATTTTTCTGCACTAATTCGAGCATGCTGAAAATGGTTTGACAGTGGTAAAATCACGTTTTAACCAAGAAATTTTGAATTATCGTGAGTAATTGATTTTGATAAATCAAGAATTTACCATAACTCAAAAATTTCTCGATAAAACGTGATTTTACCACTGTCAAAACCATCTTCAGGATGCTCGAATTAGTGCAGAAAAGTTGTTTTTCGAACCTGAAAACGTGAAAAAGAATTTTTTGATCCAAGTGGACGACCACTTGGTTTGGTCCACTGCATGATGGGGTTGTTAGTAATTCTAAAGGTTGATTTAGGTCGCTGGTTCGAATCCACCTGAGCGCATACTTTTTTTATTTTTTCAAAAAACAGGCGTTTGACTTTTCAGTCGTTTGGGGTGAATTTACCCCCTACTCTGGAGTTACCTGGATATCAAACCTGTCAGGTGGTAGCCACCCCAGGTTTGGAGTTGGGTAAGTAAAATCGCACTTTTGGTCTTAACAAGCCGAATTCCTAACACAATTTTAAGTAAGAAAAAATGGGTTTATTTTTTTTCTAAAAAAATTTTAATTTCGTAGGTCACCAGGGGACATCCACCTGGCCAGGAGGGATCCAACCGCACGTTTTGGGGTTTGCGTAGGTGAAATATTGATTTGGTCCTAACAAACCTAATCTAACACACATAATTTTAAAGTTAGAAAAAATGAGTATAATTAAGAAAAATTTTACTGGGAGGATATATTAATAGAACCAGGAGAAGAAAGGGAAAAAGACGAAAAAGTTGGAATAAGAAGGTCTTTGACACAAAACAACTACAAAGTGCCTTAGCAAAAGAAAATTTACCAAATTGTTGCTTTACCAAAATTTTTTTTACCAAATGTGCCTTTACCAAAAAAACTAAATCAATAAACGATAATCAGAAAACACGAAAAGAATATTGGCAACAAAAAAGAAGCCAAAAAGCGTCAAAAGCAAAACGAAAACGAAACCGATTATTCCCAGAACTATTTGTCATGAAAATCTTTTTTCACAATAACTATTTTTTTCGAAAACTATTTTTCCCATAAAGACTTTTTGCTATATTCAAATTGTTTCTATAAGGCTTTTTGCTATAATCAATTGTTTCCTTAAAATTTCTCTTGTATTCTAGGTGTGCCAAAAAAATCCGCAAATGTTAAGGACGCAAATGAAAATCCGCAAATTGCAGAGTACGCATGTAACAGGTCCGCAAATTTAAAACTAACTCTCTTAACAAAAATCGAACTGTACTTCCTGCTCGTACTCATACTCGTACTACAGGTCCGAGTACGAAGTACGTGAAGAAATTCTGAAGGTAATGAGATACGAGTACGAGGTTGGAGGTGCCACATTTAATGAGGGTCTTTTAGTTAGCAGGGACCACGCCTGGGGGCATCTATATTTGGGAATCACTTTATCTAGATTTGAAAATTAACCAATTGAATTGAGCTCAGGAGCCGCTATAATTGGAGGGCAACTATATCGAGGTTTGGACTGTATAGGCATCGTCTTCCCCTGATCCAGCAATGTGCTCTCGATGATGCACTTCCTTTTTCAGCAGTTTCATTGCCAAATGTGCACATAATTATCTTAGCTGACTCTATGAAGTGTTTAGCAACAAAGAATTACAAAAATAGTTAGTAATTTGAATTGGCGCGCATAAACTTGACATTATACGTTGTTAACTGCGTCCAATTTGGAACGGCGGTCAACCTAACGTATACGGCACCGTTTCAGTGGCCGCGTTTTTTTTTGAGCCACCCTGTATGTCTTATACCTGAAAATTTCTACACATAGGCCAACTTACTGTAGAATATTTAACCTGGAGCCAGTTGATCCAGCAATCCGATGCAGGATAAGGTGACGGTTCGATAAAATAACAAAAAGTGAGGGAGCCAGACCACATCGGCATACACCAGGCAAATACCCAACATTCCCAAACAACTTGTATCCTATCGAGGTATTCACCTGCAATTTCTCCACACAAGACCAGCTGATTAGTAAATTATCACCTAGAGGCAGTTAAAACTGCAATCAGCAGACACCTCATTAACGGTGCGCATGGTTTAAAATGGGCAAAAACCTAAATCCATTTCAAGCACATACCAACCCAATAATCGCATCAATTCAGTCAAATTAACCAAATATCCACCCCTTCCGAGTACTACTTACTTCGTAATTCAAAAGGTCATAATCTTAACACTCAGATTTCTAAAAAAATTCAAGCGACTTGGGTTTTGTAGCTTTTGAACTGCGCCACAAACGTTACTTAAAGTGCGTCAAACCCTGAACGGACCTTAACCTCTAAACCAAACTCTGACAAAAAAAAGTGGTTCTTTAAGAATCAGTGGGCATGGAAGGAGAAACACAAATTAGTTTCAAAGGTCTTTATACAGATAAGAGCAATTGCCACATGACAAGACAATGCAAATCACAAACCGTCGGAATTTTACGATAAACATATGAGATTTTTTGAGCCGGGTAGGAACAGAAATTCTCTTTGACACACTTCTTCAGTGCTGCCCTTCTTCATAATAACGCTGCTGACTCTGCGGGCAATCCCGACTGATATGTCCAACCTGGTGACAGCTATGGCACTGACCGTGTATCATTTCAGCGACGCGAGGTTCTGAGCATTCACGAGCAAAATGACCGGGCTGACCACAATTGTAAAAGCAAGTCCTCCTGAAATTTACAATATCGAAATCTCAATAAAGCTTTGAAAAGAAAGCTAAGGACTGTTATAGAGAAAGCTAAGAACTTATGAAAAAGCCCACTGACCTCCACCACGATTGCCACCATAAACGCTAACCGCCGCCGCCGCCATAAGAGCCTCCAACACCACCATAAGAGCCTCCAGCCCGCCATAAGATCCATTAACAGGTCCGGAAGAGCCGCCGTAAACTACCAGCACCGCCATAAGATCCGCCAACAAGTCCGGAAGAAACCGCCGTAACTATCGCCACCGCCAACGGCCATCATTTGGACATTCTCGAGCAAAGTGACCCGGCTGATGACACTTGTAACATTCACTCATTTTCGCAGTTGAGGAAAGGTGGCGGAGAGCACTCGGCTTATTGCAGGCGACACCAAATGTCTTCGAAAGACAGTCCAAAACAGATTTTGACCGAACAAAGCAGAATGCCCATCGTGAAAAACTCTGCAGAGACGAATTTGCGGCAGTCGACCAGCAGAAACAGCACCGAAAACTTTAGCCGATTGCATGATGATCTTCACAACTAAAATTACATTTTTCGGCAATTACTAGAGAGTATCTCAAAACAATGTCGCAAAATGTGAGTCCATGAAAATCCATCCTAAATGACAAAAATATTTTACCCCACTAGCAAGCCTTACTAAGACTAAGTGGTTATAGGTATTTTGTAGTTACAGGCGACGGGTCGAATTGTGGCGGGGGTGTGGTCGGTGGCGGTTATTCACTAGTATCGCCAATATTTGAAGCCTTTTAATCATTGAATATAGAAGAAGCAGACATAATTGCTCTAGGTTTTAGTAAAAAGTAAAAAATAAACAAGATTTGGCTTTATTTCAACTAACACTATTTTACGCGAGCCGAACCATACGTTTGTTATATATGCAAGCCAAATGGCTCGCAGGCTTAAAAGCTCGTGTCACTTTGTTCTTTAACTTGGCGAGCCATATGGCCCGTCAAGTTAGCTATTTGGCGAGTGAGCAGCTCGCGTGCTTTAAAAAGGGTCGCGAGCTGCTCACTCGCAAACGAGCCAAATGCACAACACTGATCATCATATAGCAAAAACGACAACATAAACACTTAATTGCTATGAGACACATGTCGATTTAAATTACAAATAACAAGGATAAATTTTTTGCCTCGGTGTGGGTCAAAACTTTTTTCTGTCAACAGATTCACTTTTTGTCACAGATTCGGGTATAGGACAGCTGAGGTTCAGGGCTTCAAAATAAGCTATTAACAATCAACATCTGCATAAAAAATTCGGATAAAAAATCCAGTCTGACACTAAATTTGGAATTATATATTTTTCCGCCGAAATTGGAGACTTCGTATCATACTTGGCATTTTTAAATTAAATTTTGTGTGCAAATTTTGATTCTGAATAACTCATTCTGAACATCTGAATCTCAGCTATAAAACGGTATTATCAGAACTGGTTTTCTCAATGAAAGAAAAAAATTTCAGCCGAAAAATCACCAGACAAAATTTTCGACGGAAATGTCCAGGTCCCCACAGATTCTCTTTCTTTTATCACAGATTTCAAATATTTCAAACGTTTGACAACCCTAGGTATATGTAAGTAGCGTCAAATGTTTTTACGATTTGAAGGGGTAAAAGAACAATTTGACGGGGTAAAGTACTTACAGCCAGTGTTGTGCATTTGGCTCGTTTGCGAGCGAGCAGCTCGCGCCCCTTCACCGCCTCGCCTCGCGAGCCATATGGCTCGCAAGTTAAAGAACAAAGTGACAAGCGCTACTCAGCTCGCGAGCTATTTGGCTCGCCTCTTAATAATAAGCGTATGGTTTGGCTTGCGGAAAATAGTGTTATTTGAAATAAAGCCCAAATCTTGTTTATTTTTTTTTTCAATTTTTCGACTGATTTTTTCGCAAACATTAAGCTACTAATACTTTATTTGTCCTTTTCTTTGTCTTTAACAATAAATTGACGTTCAAAACTCACATAAAATCGCGAGCTGAACAATTTGTTTTGTTTGCGAGCCAAATGGTTCGCGATACAAATGGCTCGTATGGTTTTGGCTCGCGTTAAGTTCGCTTTAAAAAAAACAAGTACGCGAGCCAATTGGCTCGCATATATAAATAAAGTCAAGCCATATGGCTCGAACCCATTTGGCTCGCTAGTACATTCGATTTTAGGTCTTTCGTTTGGCTTGCGCGAGCCAAATGGACAACACTGCACACTAGGTATCTGAAAGGTTAAATATTTTTTTGTAGCTAATATACTTTTTTGTGGCAAATTTACTTTTTTGTAGCGAATTTATTTTTTTCTGTATCAAATTTACTCTTGGACTTTATAAAAGACATGTGGATAAATTGCTGGTAAAGCCGCTGGGCTCTAGGTCTAATATAGCACACACACCTGGCACACTCTCGGCTGCTTCATTACTCAACAACCTCTGATGAATCAGTTATGAAAGTCTTAAATTCAAGCATCCCGGATTTACCATCAATACAATGCATAATGATAATTCTTTCAACCTTAGCCAAATTATGCTCCACACTTTGAGAAGAGCAACAGTTCAGTCCGTAAATTTTGGATCTTAACGGGTTTTTCCTTGTGAAGAAAAAAGTGTTGGCCGAAAAAGCCGCGTACAAGTGGGATCTTCTCCAAACTGCCTATGATCTTTCAAGAATTTGCAATTTTCCTGTGCTGGCCCAAAGCGAAATTCTCGCTTCGGTTTTCTCGAAAATCGGTTTCGGTCTGAAAAGACTAAAACGGTATGCGGATTAAGCTTATTGACAAATGTATATATATTTCTCAAGTTTTTAGAAAAAAAAATAAACACACTAGCTCAAGTATATGTGCTACAGACGAAAATCGGATTTGCTACAAAAAAGAGTAAATTTGCTACAGAAAAAAATAATTAGCTACAAAATAAATTTGCCACAAACAAAAATAATTAGCTACAGGAAAAATGATTAACTCATCCGACACTACGAAAAATTGAAAAAATCGATCGTTCAGCAAAGCATATTTAGTTTTTTTAATTGTTCGATCTCTTTTACGACCATTTTTTGACTGGGACATCAACTCGACCATGACCAAGGAATGCAAAAGAGGGTTACTTGACAACAAATTATTTATTTTTTGATGGTCAACTTGTTTATCATTGCTCTTTTTCGATGATCACAGTAACAAACAATATTTTAGTAGTGTTACATTTTCG
The DNA here is from genome assembly GCA_004194705.1 of Ditylenchus dipsaci. Lineage (NCBI taxonomy): Eukaryota > Metazoa > Nematoda > Chromadorea > Rhabditida > Anguinidae > Ditylenchus > Ditylenchus dipsaci. Next base: position 7,569 of record SADC01000479.1, read on the forward strand.
CCTCTCCTCTATGTTTGATGTTTTCCTTTCTTTTGGAGTTTTCCTTTCATTTAAAGGAGGGGGGGGGGGGACACTTGGGTTGAGAAATAGTTTTGTTAACCTAATAAAAAACCCATTGACGGGTTACGAAAATATTTGATATATAAAATAATTTATGTGATTTCATGATGGGTTCATTACATTATTCGACAATATTTAGTGAAACCCATCATAAAATCGTATAAATATTTTTATATTAAAAATTTTTGCAACCTGTTAATAAGTTTTTCCTTAGGTTGACAAACTCAATTCTCACCCCCCCCCTTTAAAACTTTTTCTATAAATCTTGTTGATTTACTAGTAATTTTTTTATATGCAATCAACTAACTGACCGGGCTTGATTTAAAGAAATAGAATTCAATGAGAATGATTGTGTATCAGGAATGAGCATTTTGCCTTTTTTATAAAGACCGAAAAGGGCAATTTTTTGCTCTACTTGCCCTTTTTAATTTACAAGAAAAGCATAACGCTCATCCCTGTGTACATTTAATATGTCAAGTATCTCAATGACTAGTAATTAAATTGTGAAAATCAGTCTGTATATCTTTTTATATTTTTTTGACAAAAGAATTGTTCTTGAGTCAATATTTTGGCTGGTATTTAATCTGAAAAATAATCGCTAATTTTTAATTTTCTTGTTTTCTTCAAACTTTTGTGGGGGGGGGGGGGGTGAAGATTGGCCCATTTCAAATTGGGCCAATGCAAACTGGGACAAGCATAAATTGATCCACGATTTTGAGCGAAATATCAGTGAAAAAGTTGTTGGCTTCATTTCTGAAATCATTCGATAGAGTTTGATAGCTTGTTGGAAAGCCAAGGTCCACAAATGATGCAAAAAATTTAAAAAAATTGACCTAAAATATAAAGAAAAATGACAATTAAAAAATTGAAGATAACCGGGATTATCAATCATAGCCCAACTTCTTCATTTGAAATTCTAGAAATTTTGTATGAAATGCTTTATGGGTGTGACAAAAGTGGTCAGTTCAATTCCCACTTCGAGCTTACCATGTCGATTGACCTAATTTCTATCGCATGAATGGCTCAGTTTTTCTCATTTCAAACATACTAAAAACCAGAAATGCGGAAATAAAAGTGTTCGACTAAACCAAAAGATTTGAGGGTGAAAAGAACGGCTAGAATGTCAGACACAACAAGATCCATTTCTTTTTCTCTCAGGCAGACACACTTTTGTTTTTGATCACCGAAAAGGAAAAGTCCAAAGTCTAGTTGTGCAACGTGGTGCTTGCTGTTGTTGACGATTGGTAGTAAGTTTTATCCCTTCCCCTTCATTCCTCCAACTATTTCCTCGTGCTGTTCGCGCAAAAATGGAACACAATTTATTTTCTTTTTCAATTTTTTTGCTTGGAGTGACGCATGCCATGCAAATTGTGTGTGTGATTTGAACACGGAGTGCAAAGTGCACAGCTTCAGTGACAACCCCAGAGCACCGCTCTATTCATTTTAATCTTATTCTGCTTCTAGACATCCTTACTAATTTTTGTCCTTTTCTCCCTTTGTTTTTGTTTGTTGTGGGCAGCAAACGATAGTAAATAATATGTATTTGACTTGGCTTTGTTTTCTTTTTTAAAGCAGGGTTGCCCTCTCGGTAGTAACAAATGGAAAAATAAATATTTACTACTTTTCAAAAAAATCTCATTACCTCACTGATAAATAATCTGCAGTGCAGGTGGACATAGGAGGACCACCAATTGTAAAGTTCTTTCATCAAATTACGAAACTTTTTTTTTCGAATTAATATTTCCTTTGTAAAAGAACTTGTATTTGTCAAATATTTTAAGACCATATTACTCTTTTTGTTTGCTGACTCGAAAACTTGTAAAGTCAGCACTTGTCAATAAGATTTTACATAATCCATACGCAATGCCCACAAAGAATAGAATTGGGTTTTTTTCGTCACTGGCTACATCTTTTCTCAGCTTATTTTAGTTCACATCATATGTACCGTTTAATTGATATTTCACATTTCTGTTTACAACATATTGTAATTTGATGTAATTGTAAAAATTTTTGTTTTTATTTTTTATCGATTTATGCTTGCATGAAGAAAAATGTAAAAATCGAAGACTTTTGAAGACTCAAACCTTAATGTAACAAATACCTCTACCAAACTCTGTTCCTTGTAATTCGCGTTATTTTAGGCATTGGACTGTAGACTTTACTCAATCTGACATTGTTGGGTTATTTCCGAGTTTCAAGGAGTTGGTATCTATACTTTTTCAGGACACCAGTTTTTAATATTTTTGAAATTTTTGGTCGAATTTTTTTCCTAAAATTATTTCCTGACCCTTTTTTCTCCCAAATTTCGGATCTTTGTGAACTTTCCAACATTATCAACATACATTGACCTTTTGTTCAGGATGTCTCTATCCAAAGCCAACCGCATATTTGTTCTGAACAGACGTGCCAAATTAGCTGCCGACTATTTACTATTTCTCCGAGTTTATTCAAGTGCTGCTCCAGCCATAGCTAAGCAATGTTCTGCCACTGCTACTACCTCTAGCAATACTCACAGGTTGGATGCAAGGAGAAATTCTTTGAATTCCTAAAAAAAAGGTTGGTTTAGTTAAAAACCGTATAACCTCAAATAATTACACTTCTCAAAAGAGACAAAATGTACCCGAAAAATTCTTTTTGTTTGCATAAAAAATTTTGCCGCCGCATCGTAGTTTCATTCTCGATATCAGACTGCACCTTTCTTGCTATTATAACTTCTGGATGTTTCTATAGACAGTTTTCTTAAGGATTATATTTTTTCCAATCTTCGGGACACAACCAACTCGCTAACAAAAAACTCGCCAACGAAGAACTCGTCAACGGAAAATTCAATTTAACGAAGTTTTTTATTTTGTCGCCAAATTTTTTCTTTCTCTGTTACGTCTCACTTTTCGTGAGATTTAAAAGAGATTTAATTGTTCACTTTTTTCATCGGAATCAGTGTAATTATCTAATGAATTAACCTCTTTTGCCGGTGTCTCGTAGATGCATCTTTTTAAACAGATTTTTGCATTTTTGTATGACAACCAGGGAAGAAAGTAACAATGGCAGCAAAAAATTCAAACATAGTTAAATTCTGAATTGGCCAAATTTTGGCCAACCGACTCAAAGCGATAAAAAATAGTTATGGCGCCAATTTAAAAACTAACGCTATTTTAAGAACAAGTGTTTGACAATTTTTAACAATTTTTTGTTGCTCCTGTAAAAAATCATCAATGACTTTAAAAAATTTAATCTGAATCAATATTTCACACTTTTTGCACGTTTCTATGGTCATTGCATCTAACATGCGAAATGCTTGATTTTTCAAAAATTGTCTCCTAACTAGTTTCCTACTATGGCTAAATTAATTTTCGCATTAATTTTTGTTTGAAAAAATAACGACGAGGTAAACAGAACAAAAACGCAATAAAAATAGAAATGAAAAAGCGATAAAGGGATAAAAATTGATGGCTTACAAATTCTTTTTAAAAATACCGCTTTGGGCCAAAATATGGCCACGATTATAATTGCATCCAAAATACGACCCTTTAATTTCTACACTTTCAAGTAAAAATGCATTGGCATGTGCAGGAATAGGGCTTTTATATTGCATAAGCAAAATGCATGGTGTAAATGATGTTCTTGGTTTACTAAACCAAATAAAGTTATGAAATCGTGTAATCGAAAACGGTCGAAAATACAACTTCTGATTGAATTTTCAGCAATTCTTGTTTGTCTTCTATTAGTATTTTTATCACTGAAATCTTTCTCTATCTTTTTCAAAAAAAGTTATGTCTGAACAGAGAATCAGTCGTATTTTGGATGAATTTTCGAACTGGCCAAAAATATGACCAACCGGCAAAAGAGGGTTAATGAGTCATATGTGTTTAGCAAAATAAGTAGTTACCTAAAATCAGACAAAGAAAAATATTTGTTTATTCAGATTTTTGGATTTTTTCTATGCAGCAGTTGAATCCCCTGCTGCCATCGCGCTTGGCAATAAACGCTCAAGCGGCTTGGCCAAAACATTTCTGTTATGTATGCCTCCAGCAAAAATAAAATTACTCCGCTGGTGGACCCAGATATGCAGACCAGAATACTTCCTGTACGCTTTTAACGTTTTTGGAATTAATAAAGTGTTTATTTTGTTGTGCAGGATGGCTCTCGGGTGAGCAAGTATTTGGACTCAGACAAGCTGATGACTCACCGGTTCGATGACGCTAGAACTCTGTATGAAGTTGTCAGGAGAGGCGCTAGAGTCTCCAACAATGGCCCGATGCTTGGGTATAGGCTGAGCAAGGAAGAAGACCCAAAACAGCCATACACTTGGATATCTTACAACCAGGTATATCATGCTCTTTTTAAACACCAATTTTGATTCTTTTGTTCCTTTAGTTTTCTAGTCCACATTTTGGTGGTCTTTTTTGAGTCAATTAAGGCTGAAACTATCCCAACACATAGGACAGTTGACATCGGGAACAGTTGGCATTACTGCCAACTATCCACATGGTTTTTATTTCATTGACCTATTTTCGAATAATTTTTTAAATTCTAATTCACTCTAGAAGGCAAAATTTAACAGCATTTTAAAAAATGCGTGGTTGCTGAGATGTGATTCAAATAGGAAATTATCATTTGTTTTCATATTTTAGCTTATATCTCAACAACCAAGCACTTTTTCAAATTCTGTTTAGTGATTCGAATTGCCGAGGAAATTTTGGCTACCAGTGTGAATAAAAAATTTAAAAAATACTTAAAATAGGAATCGTTATTTGAACAAAACCAAGTGGACAGTCGGCATCGATACCAAATGTCCGATGCTAACTATTTCCGATGCCAACTGTCCTTTAACCCAATAACGAACGCCTGTATCCTAAATAAGCGGTCATTATTGGGAAAATTTGACTCTTTCAATAATTAATTTTTTTAGAGAATCGGTGTTAGCAACGCCTAAAATGGAAAACACCTTTTTAGCTGCTATAAAAGCTTAACCCATATTTGATAAAGCGCCATGAAGTTTAACTCGTTCATGAGTTTTTTAACCAATTCTTTTTTTGTGATGAGTGGTTTATGACATCCCAGATGCCAATTGCTTTTTAATTTAGCTGATCGAAAGGTCAGAGAGAATGGCCAGATCTCTGCGCAACTAGACCAACCAATGGGCAACAAACTTTTATTGGAGTCTACATGCGCAATAGGCGGAGTGGATATTCGTGGAGCAGGCTTGCTATGCTTCAGCAACGTGATCGTGCCTCTTTATGAAACACTTGGCTTGGATTCCTCACCTATATCATTAATCAAGCCAATCTGGAAGTGGTTTTTTGTGATGATCTCAAAGTGTTGCGGGTATGAAATTAATAGAAAACTAGAAAATATATTGTGAAAAGTGAAAAAATCGGAAAACACCATTTTACTAGTTTGTGAGGGTTGGTGATTCTTTATTTTGGGGTCTACGCCGGAATTTGGCTTGAATGTCGGCGCGCTGGCAATCATAGTTGACTATTTTGAAACGGACTACTCATAATTCGCCAAAACGAAATTTGAAAAATCTCCCAGACCCCAAAAGTGCGTAAGGCATTTTTAGTCACAACTTTTATGCGCTGGCCTCCTCCTGAGCCTAGTTTCGACCCTAAACTTGTTGTTCCAAATAGTAGTTACAGCGATTTTGGGAAGGCCAGATTTATGGGGGGAGGGTATTCACTAAGTGCGCCGAAATATCATAATATGCCAAACGTGGGTTTCGCCTAAAAATGGGGTGGAGTTTTAATGTTTTCCAATTTTCTGCTAGCCGTCATGAATCAATTACCGTATTTCCTCTGAAAAACGCGCCGGCGCGTTTATTTTTTGGATCCCCGAAATCGGAAAAATTTGAGGTCGATCTCAATTTTTTGGGCGAAAATCCGAAATCCAAAAGCAGAATCGGTAGAGCTCGCGGGAGTTAAGAAAATGAAAAAAACAGATCGAAAAAACATTTCTGCTCCAAGATGCAAACCTTCAAAGTCAGGGGGGCGCGTTCATTAGAGGGGCGCGTTAATAAGAGGAAATACGGCAACTAGAAGTTTTTGAAAATTTGCTGCAGATTCTCGAAAATAGTTTGCATTCTAAAAATCTTAAAAAACTTTGGACAAAAAATAAATCCAAAAACTGTTTTTTCTACTGCACGATCTAAGTTATATTCTAATTTGCAGATTTTTCTCAGCTAAATATCCACATTATTCAGGTTTACTAGAGAGAAAGAGTAAAGAATGCCCTTGTCTGAAACACATAATTTTAATTGCGGCAGAACAATCACAAGAGTTACACAAAAAAGCGTCAGAAGTGGGAGTGAGCATAAGGACTTTTGAAGAATTTGAGGAGATGGGCGAAACCAGTGGAGACCCATTTCTGCCTCCAAAACCTGAGGATTTGTGCACATTTCCTATACTTCTGGAACTACTGGAATGCCAAAAGGAGTTATGTTGACGCACGGAAATGTAATTGCTGATTGCACTACAATGGACTACTTTAAAACACTCCAAGATAAACCATAAAGTGGGTTTTTGTTTAAAAAATTACTCTAGGATAGAACTAAAATCGTGCGTTGACGTTATTTACCTTTTGCCCCAAATCTCTTTTTTTATAAAACCTCATAAAAGCGCTCAAATATTAGTCCCAGTTCCAGATTACCCTGGAACAAGTGCGTAAGGCCTTCATTAGTCCGTCCTAACCAGTGATGGGTCCGCCCCGCCCCGGGGCGCCCCAAATGCGCCCCGCACCGCCCCGCACCGCCCCGCCCCGGGCGTGGGGCGGCGCCGGGGCGGTGGACGGGTTTGCCTCGAGGCGTGGGGTGGTGCCGGGGCATGAAAAAAATAGTCCGGGGCCTAGGGCGAAGGCAGAATTAGGTGCTGGGGCGACGTACGGGGCGCTCGGATTTTTTAAATTTCTCTTAAAACTTTGCAATTTCCAATTCTTTAAATTTTGTAATTTTTTAATCAAATTGTCATTAGAAATCGTGTAGAAGCATAATAACGGCTTTGAAAAATCTCTGGAACTGCCACATGACCCGGTGCACACCGCCCGAGGCATGGGGCGGTGTGCACCGGGGCGATAGTCTAGAAAACCTTGGGGCGCGGGCGGTGCCGGGCGATACTCTGGAAACCCTGGGGCGTGAGGCGGTGCTGGAGCAAAAATTGCCTGCTTACCCATCACTGGTCCTAACATACACTGGCCTATCCCCAAGCCTAAGGCCTAAGTAGTTAGAAGTAAGGGTAGTTCCAGAACGGGACAAAAGGTACATAACGTCGATACCCACTAAAATCAATGGATCAAACGTTTGTGCAAAAAGTTCATAGAAAAAAAAGTGATTCAAATACAAAGTCGTGACAGTGAACGACCGATAAAAATTATTAGTCTTTTTGCAATTTTATCCAAATTTTCGGCCGTTCAGTGACCAACAAAGAAATTTGACGCCCGATTATTGCCGGATTTTGATAAATTTGTTTGAAAATCGTAAATTAAAAGAGAGAAAAGAGAAGGACTTTCTCTGTCCGCTAATCACTTTTTTGCCCGGAAATTCTTATTCAGTTTAATATTTTTTGTTTTTTCTGAAAAACTTTTCACATAAAAAATGACTTTTTTGCAGGCGTTTCAAACCAAAAAGACGCTACTCGTTTTTACCAAACACCATCCTCCCCCAAAGCCAGTGTTTTTCTGAGGACACTTTTTGGACGGGTGAGTGAGAGTGAAAAAGACATTTGTCCTCACGGCCTGTGAGTGAGAGTGAGAATTCTAAAAATTGATAGAATCTCACTAACAGTGAGAATTTCACTGAAAATGAGAATCTCAGTAAGAATTAAGCCAAAATTGGAGCTTTTTGAGGGTAAGGACGTTTTTTTTGGCCTGTGAGTGAGAGTGAGAACAATATTTGTCGTCACAGGCTTTGAGTGAGAGTGATAAACACATTTTTTGTCCTCACAGTCAGTCAGTGAGAATGAGAACTGAAAAAAAACCTGTGAGTGGAGTGATTGAGATTCTCATCGGAGTGAGCTCAGCAAAACACTGCCCGAAGCTACTCGGTTTGACATCCCTACCTCAATAATTGAACCTACTTGGTTGTATTATCCGAAAAAAAAATCAACATCAGACTTTCGGCGTCTTCATGCTGTGTACCATATTTTCTGTAAAAAAAGGCTAAAATTCATTTGCGCCCTCAAAATGCTTATTTACGCCCTCAAATCAATTATTTACGCCCTCAAATTTGAAAATTGATCAAATGCTCATTTACGCCCTCAAATTGCTCATTTACGCCTCAAATTTATTATTTACGCCCTCAAATCGATCAAATTGGGTGGGAATTCCCTATTTTAGATGGCAATATTTTCAGAACTCGAATGTCTGACTGTGTTTAGACTTTCCAAACCGGTATCTTCAGTTTCCCTGAGCCATTCTGTAGGAGAACGCATGAGGAGCTCACTCGAGCGACCCTGAGAGCCGCAAAAATTTGCACTATATCGAGGTTCGTACTAAATCGGGGTTCCACTTTCGATACTTTCAAAGACTTTTGACCAAGTCCATCGAACTCGAGGTCGCACTAATCGGGGATTGACTGTACCAGAGAGAGAGGTAAGTTTTCTCAGGCGGAGGTGCACTGGTGATGGTACCTAGGTGAAGTACCTATGTGGGTACCAAGTGGTCGTCCACTTGGATCAAAATTTTTTTTAACGTTTTTCATGTTCCGAAACCTGTTTTCTGGATTTATTCGGGCATGCTGAAGATGGTTTGACGGTGGTAAAATGCCGTGTTCTCAAGTATTTTTTGAGTGTTGTGAAATAATTGATTTTGGTGAAATCAATTATTCACCAAAAACTCAAAATATACTCGAGAACACGGGATTTTACCACTGTCAAACCATCTTCAGCATGCCCGAATTAGTCCAGAAAACAGGTCTTGGAACATGAAAAATGTAAAAATTTTTATGATATAAGTCGACGATCGGCTGGTTTCGCTGGTTGAGACTAAAAAATTTGAATTCCCGCAAAATTTTGGCTAAAATAAGCATTTTCGTCGATTTGAGGGCGTAAAAAAGAAATTTGAGGGCGGTAAATGAGTATTTGAGGGCGTAAATGAGTAATTTGAGGGCGTAAATAAGCATTTTGATCAATTTCGAATTTGAGGGCGTAAATAATTAATTTGAGGGCGTAAATGAGCATTTTGAGGGCGCAAATCACCTATAGCCGTAAAAAAATACTTCAAACGGTTTATTCTTAAACCATCCTTTTTCAGGATGTGATGATTAGTTTTCTTCCTCTTGCACACATGTTCGAGAGAATTGTTCAGGCTGGATTATATGTGGAAGGTATACATTTGTTAAATTTGCAGGATCAACGTTTCCCAATAATTTGCAGGTGGATCAGTGGGTTTCTTCGCTGGTGACATCAAATACCTAGCTGAAGATATCCGAGCATTGAGACCAACTGTGATGCCGGTAGTACCCAAAGTGCTGAGCCGGTTCCACGACAAGGTGATGACCCAGGTGAACAAGTCCCTTATTTCCAAGCTCCTCTTTCACACTGCCATCAAGTTCAAAAGTTCCGAAAGCAAGAAGTAAGTTGGTGACCACCAACTGTAATCCAGTATTTATTATAAATTTATTTCAGATGGATATTCCGCAATGACTCATTCATAGACCGCCTGGTGTTCAAGCCTATACGCAAAGGGTTGGGTGGAAGAATAAAACTGATGGCTACCGGCTCAGCTCCCATTTCCAATGAACTACTAAACTTTATTCGATGTGCTGTCGGCTGTTTAGTGGTTGAAGGTTATGGGCAGACGGAATGCGTGGCTGTGTGTTCGGTCAGTTTTTCACTACAGGGACATTTAAGTACAGCCGACTCTGGTACAGCATCACCCCTAAAATTCGTTTCCGCCTAGGATCCGACACTTTTTTTAACGTCCCCTTTTTCAAAAAAGAGCGACATCATAAAGAGAGGCGTATGTCGTTACGGCAAAACTTTTGCCAGTTGCAAAAATGACCGGCAAAAATGGTAATCCTTGAAATATTTCGGACTTGACATCAAAAAAAAAATCGAAAATAGAGTTTAAAAAGTGTCGACGGGAACGAACTTCTGGGGGTGGACTGTATATCCATTGAATACACATTTATCTGATCTGCTAGCCTCTTTGAGTGTGAACCAAAAATTAGAATTTTCGGTTTGTTACAAAGTGGCCACAAGCTGCCGTAATGATGCATCTAAAATGGCTGAAACGCCAATTAGAAACATGGCCTCAAAATGAGCTAAAGTTCTTATATTCGATCATCTAACTGAATATATACGTAGCATAGAAAAAAATTCAGGTGACCATTGAAGGAGATTTCATCGCTGGTCATGTGGGGGTGCCATCTCCCTGCAATGCTATCAAACTAATGGATGTGCCTGAACTCAACTACTTTGCTAAGAACCAAGTTGGGGAGGTTGTGTGAAAGGTCACAATGTCTTTCAAGGCTACTACAAATGCCGGAGGAGACGAGAGTCACTTTGGACGAGGATGGTTGGTTGCATACCGGAGATATTGGACAATGGACTGACAGGGGCACTCTTAAAATCATTGACAGAAAAAAGCACATCTTTAAGTTGTCACAGGTAATTGTTGAATGAAAAGGAGCGGTTAAAGCACTATCCGGAACCTGTGCGCAAAGTACACCCCAAAATTTCAAAGATTAAAATTTCTCAATATTAATTATAATTTTTTTAAATTTTTAGGTTGGTCAAGTTGATTATGGTGATCGAAATGACGATAACCACCTAGATCAACATAATAATTGATTAAATCAGCTAATGCTTTTAAAAATATTGAGAAATTTTCAACCTTTAAAATTTTGGGGCGCACCTTGCGCCCCAAAATTGCGCCTCTTAGTCGAGTCCAGCGTTTCGAGCCCTGCCAGATCGGACAAGATTAACTTAAATAAAATGTGTGAAAGTTAAGATAATCAATCATTCTTTTTTATTTGTTTTACAATAGGAATTTTGACGCTACTGGCTTATACGGGCTTGGAGTTGAGATGCGCACACACACATACCTTAGACACGAATCACTCGAAAGTGACTCTGGATGCATGAAAAAACATGCATACCAGAGTTATTTATGCAGTAGGCCCCAGTATTCAAAACTATGTTCAACATCTTTGATTTTACGACCGAAAAGAGTTTCCCCTCTTCAGGCCTGGGGCTACGAGCCAGAGGCTCAGCCATCCAAAAGTTAAAGGACAACCATCAGGATCCACCCGCTGATAGGTCTGATCAGCTCGGTACTTATACTTTTACGTGCACCACAAGTGGGGGTTTGAAAGCGCTTTTACTGCTTAGAGAATTAATACTCTTTGGTACTTATAGGCCTATAGAAGTGGCCCCTGTTTTGTCCCTTCCCCTCCCAATACAGCCCTTGAACCCTATTTTAATTGCTTTTCTGGTCCTTTTATGGCGAAATTATTGCTTAAAAAGGTGTTTTGACCAATCCTAAAAATCTTGATTTTTGGGGGGGGGGGGGGTATAAGCCAGTAGGTCCGAGGATTGAGGGGGGGGGGGGGTATAAGAAAGTAGCTGTTTTGGGGGGGGGTCTATGACAGTAGCGCCGGAATTTGATATTGATATTTGGACCTGTACCTAGGCTTGGCAAATTGTGTTCCGGCGGAATTCGGGATGGGATTTTTCAAAATTTTCGGGATCGGGATTGCGGGATTGTCATGTGAAAAGGGCCATAGCTTTCATTTAAGCTATCATACAGATAAAAAAGTTCGTATAAAATTAGACCTCAAGTCTAATAAACATTGAACCATGTCCAATTCGATGCGTTCGACGCTGTCCAATTCGACCATGTCCAATTCGACGCACCAGGTCCATGGGATGCTGCCAAGCCTAAGTAATTAAACTAAAAAATAGGTTATAAATTAAATCCATGGAAATAATACGAATTTTTTAAATTGGACAGCCCAGCAAAAACATCTTATTGCTCTGTGAGCCAATTCAATTTTAATTTTCAGGGTGAATACGTGGCTCCAGAAAAAATTGAAAACATATATTCCGCTCAAAGTACGTGGCTCAATGCTTTGTGCATGGAGAAAGCCTCAAAAGTCGTTTGGTCGGTATTTGTGGTGCCGGAAAGAGAGGTAAACTATTCGGCTTTCTTATCAGCCGTCATATGCCCCAATTCAGCTTAATTACAGTGATTCTCGACCTTGCTGCATCCGCATTAAGGTAACGGACAACATCACTCTGGAGGAGCTGTGTGAAAAGCCGGGAGTGAAACAATTAATCCTGGACGACATCCATGCAATTGGAAAGATGCAGGATTAGCCACTTTTGAACAGGCTAGTTATTTGTAGTGATGGCCATTTGGGCTATTGCGGGTTTGCGGGGCGGATTTTGGGTGCTAAAATTTTGCGTGCGGGTTTGCGGGGCGGTTTTAGACATTTTTTAAGTGCGGGGCGCTGGCCGGGTTAAAAAAATTTTCTTGCGGGTCCCGCGTTTAATTGCGGGTGGAACGAAAAAACGGGTCCGCGACGTTTGAGTCCGGGCGTTTGGGTCCCACGGCCGTTTGTGTGCCGGCCGTTTGAGTCCCGGCCGTTGAGTCCCGGCCGTTTGGGTCCCAGGCGTTTGAGTCCCCGCACAACTATTATTCACTTTCAAAAAAAATGTTTTTGTTTGTGTTAAAGAAATTGTTCCGTGAATTAAACTGATATTTATATAGAGATCTGATGTTGGATGCTACTACAGAACTGGCCCGAAGAATTGTAAATGGCCTCAGTGACTATTCATCCGCATTAAAGGTAACGGATGAAGAAAATCAAGATGAAGAAGCGATGAAGAAAATCAACAGCAAGCTGCATTCAGCCTTTACGGTCTACTTCCGGTTACTACGCGTTTGGGCCCCTCCGCATACAATCCATTGAAAATTTTGACTTTTCTAGATTTCTACCTGCCTGCCTTCGGCAGGCAACCTAATTCAATAGGAAGCCCCTTTGAGGGTAACATGGTCGGGATAAGGGCTGACCCTTAGGGGTACATGGTAGGGATAAGGGCTGACCTTTGATGACCCACATAGCTTTTTCTTGGTGCAGCACCAGTTCTAATACGTACAACACATCTGCGTTAAATATAAAATTTATAATTGGGGCCCAAATGCGGGGCCAAATGCGGGGGCCAAATGCGGGGGCCCAATGCGGGATCAATCTGGGGAGCATTCATTGCTCGGCTGGGCAGTAAAACGGCTGGACCCAAACGCCTGGGACCCAAACGGCCTGGGACCAAACGGCCGGACTCAAATGGCCGGGACTCAAACGTCCTGATCCCCGAAAAAACACTTAAAAAAAGTTAATTGTTCAATTGAACAAGTGAAATTTCTTTATACAACCATAACAACAAATGTGATTAATAACTGTAGATCACGGAGAGCCTTGCAAGAATAATCAAAATCGATCTTCCATCTTCTCAAAAAGAGCAAGCTTCCAAACGAGAGCAGACATTCTGAAATAACGGAGACATAACGAGTACATATGATAAAATTCTCTCTATATGACTCATGCTTGCGTACTTTAACAATGGATTTTATCCAGTGTTTCCTGAAAAAAGTTGTGCGGGGCAACCCGCGCGGTTCTACCCTCCGCGTGCGGGTGGCGGGCGTTCAAAAAAATTTCCAACTGTGGGCGAGGGGCGGGTTTCAAATTGCCAAAATCGTGCGGCGCGGGTTACCCGCCCGGGTCCGCCCGCGACCATCACTAGTTATTTGTCAAATTGATGAAGGACAATAACGAAAATATATAGGCAAGAAACCGAAAGAAAACCAGCTAGAATTAATTAAAGTCGACCCCCGTTATCCGGCACTCCTAGAAGTTCGCTCCCGCTACGAGAGCGTTTGGCTCAATTTTCGAAATATTTCGACAAATATGATCTGCCAGTATATCTTAAAAAATTGCCAGGATTCTCATTTTAAACGGTTTTTCAAAATATTAAATTAAATAAATTTTGCCCTAAAGGTTATTGTTATTCTGCACCTGATTTTCAAAAAGGGTGCCGAATAACAGAGGGTCACAATTTTTATGGCAAAATCAAAAAGTTTGGGAAATGATCGGTTAAAACAAATCCTTGCGATATTCTGAAAAAATTGTGCTTCGGGACTTCGGAAATCGGGACTTGGAAAATTGGGACGAAAATAGTGCAGGAGCTTAGGATCGAACAAACTTGAGGAGAGTGCCGGCAAAATCAAGTTTGATTGCATCGGATGTTTGTAGCCACAGTTTATTCAAGTTTATTTAGGTGAAAGACATCTACTTGTGCCACAAAATGTTCACAGTCGGTAATGACCTTCTGACACCCACTTTGAAGACAAAACGTGCCAAGCTTAAGGAACATTTAAGGACCAGATTGAAGAGATGTACAATGATATCTCTTAAAAAATCAAGATATAAACTAGCTGGCGATATTGACACTTTATCCATTCACGGTGTAATTTTTCTGTCTTTCTTGCAACCTCAAAATATTCTAAGTACTATTTGTTTTTCATCAGTTATAGTTAGACTGTAGTGGCTTCTGCTTGGTGTAGATTGTTCATAGACGTTACACATGGGTGCCATTTTGGTGTTGTAATTTAGGTCATAATAGTAAAGTTTCAATGTATTTTCAACAAGGATCATTAATCACTTCACTCATACACAAAACAGAAAAAGTAAAGCTATATGAAATACAGTGACGACAAGATATAAAATTTTCCAAACAATATTGCAATAACCTCAATATGGCCACACATTGCACAATAAGCCTTGAATTAAGTCTATCAAAAATATAAAATGTTTCAATTTATTTAACACTTTAAATCACTTTAACTTTTTATCGTATGCCATTTCACGAAAATTTGTTTTCACAGATCAACTTGGTTTGCAATAACAATTTTTCTGGTATATAGCCCATCTACAGACCAGGGCAAACCACAGGGGAAATCATAGTTGGTCTACACATGTCAAAAGAGGAAGAATTCAATAGCCTAAAAGTCGACTTGGTCGCATGTGTTCGATCAACAGCAAAAACATGTGTGCTGACACCATTATATACAAAAAATTTGTTAGAACGAATTCAGTTGATTTGTAAAACAAATCTTTGTAAAATGGCATACGAAGGAAATCTTTAGCGATCAAAAAATATCAGAAAGATTGACACATGTGTGAAGTGGAGATAAAATAGAATTATTTGAACCGTATCTCAAAAAAGAGTTCCTACAAATTTCGCAAGAATAAAAAGTTGATGGACTGAAACCGACAAAGTAAAATCTTCGCTTTTTGACAAATATACAAAGACAGCTTCACCACCATCTGAAAGCAAAATTGAGAAAGAGAAGTCTATCCATAACGTGGTGGCAATTTTTTAAACTACATTAACCAAATTTGTCTAGTACACATGTCGAAGAAGAGAAGAATTCGATAGCCTGGGTACCGCCAACCCACCTAACTGACCAAAAAAAATGGTGGCAAGAATTTGTCAGAATAGAAAAACAGAACAAGACATACAGAAATATATACACTTTATTTTATGAAAGCACCAACAACAACAATCTATAACAGATAGAATATAGGAATAGATCTAACATGATCGATAATTACAAAGACCAATACCCAACAACAATGAATGATAAGGCAAGAATAGATTTTGAGATATTTTTTACCATCTATTAGCTCATAAGTAGTGTTCCACAACTGCCTTGAGTCGGACTGATCACAGGCAGTTGTGAAGTGACACCTCCTCCTGCTGCACGTGATATTGTCTTAGGAATGAGAGCTAGACATCTTTCGCCGAAACGTAGAGCCCTGGCTCCGCGGATGAGAAGATCGACCATTTGGACATCACCTAAATGCATAATAATGTATCAAGTACAACTAATCATGGAATAGTTGAACGCGCAGAAATTATGTAAATTTAGACTTGTAATACAGTCGACTCTCCCAATAGAACGCCCCTGGGGACCTGCTCTAGGTGTTCGTTATGGAGAGAGTTCGTTATTGAGAAGGTCCGTTATAAATTTTATCGAAAATCCAACCAAACAAACCAAAAAAGTGTTCGTTATTGAGAGAGTTTGTTATTCAGGGGTTCGTTATTGGGAGAGTCGACTGTAGCTCAAAATTGAAACTTTGGAAATATCAAACATAAATCTCGTAAATTTTCCCTAAATTCTATGAACAACCCCAAACGCTTTCTTTAGTTACTAACCTCTTGACAGTTTCGATTTAACAATTTTCCACTTTCATCTAGAGCCAAACAGAACTTTGAGCAGCATGCTTTAACGAACCAGCCTTGGAGCTATATATCCACTCTTGATTACCACCTGAAAAAAAGAAGGAATATTACTAGCTAGTGCTGAGTCATTCACACCTGTGCATGACAACGATAAATACCAGGGTACTGGTTCACATTAAAATTGCCCAAAGAATCAAGACAGTGTTGGCCATTCTGAATAGTAAGCCTCTGACCATCTTCGCGGGTAGGGACCCTACAAAAACATAAAAAAATAGTAACCTTACGGCTAAAAAATTCACTTTAATTCTGGATAAACTTCCTTGAGGAACCAGGAGAAATCTTTGCAGTTCAACCTGTTGCGAATTTCGAGGCGCGAAGAATACTGAAATAAAAGTGATTTGAGAAATATTTTCTAGAAAAACTCTTCAACATACTCTCCAAATTTGACGTATCTCGCGGCTGGTACTGTGTTCAAATAGTGCTGAATTGAGCGCATTAAAGCGATTGATAATCTAGTAGACGAAAATCCTCTTTGTATTCATCCAAACACCTCAGCAGCTCTTCTAGTGTTTCTATAACAAATCACTGTATGCTAAGAAACAAATAATAAACGTCACTTTTGAAAGACGTTCCCACTGCCCCCCGGAAATGTGTATGGATGCTGCTTTCTGAATACATGTCCAACAGGCTGCATGGATGATTTCCAAGTCCCGCCACATTGCCAAACCGAAATGATAACTCTAAACCCAAAGACAAGTGACCGTCATATTTTCATAAAGAGAGCAACTTACCCAAGTTCTCGCCACCCAAACATCCATGCCCATGTCGTATGTACCTAGCGTTTCGAACCAATCTTTGCTGATTACAAACAATCCTCCAGCATTACAGGTGTTCTGCAACAAATTATGATAAAGAAACCAGATATAACACATTCAACCAGCTTACTGATGGGGTCTGTACGATGATTTTTTCGACTAGCCTTGTTTTGCTTTGAAAGGAACTCCCACTAAAATTTAAAAAATTCCAAATAAAATCAGACTCAACAACTTATAAATACACCAACCTTAAACACAAGATTCCAACCAACCCGCCTCGTAAGTCAGCGCTAGCAGCGACATAGTAAAAGAATCCATGTTAATGACGTCTATAACCGGAGCCACCACCGCCTTACTGTTCTGAAAATTATCAAATTTATACTACGACAAGTCTCAGAAGAAAAAAAAAATACTCACCTCAGCAATTCGATGCAGCAAAGGTTCCAGCCACCGATATTGCACTCACATGACTGTCAAAAAAGTCAGAACGAAGCTTTGCAATAGCCGCACCCTTCCTCGATCTAATCAAGCCTAAAAAAATTCGAGATTTGGACTTTGAAAAAATCCACAAAATACCTTCACCTTTGTATTCCTGATGACGACCACACCGCTGATTGACGTTAAATCTTTCCCAGTTGATGCTGAATCCAAAAAAATTGTCTTCCTCACCTAGTTATCAAAACTCACCATCCATAGAAAAGTCATCTACCAAAATGATTCGCGCAGCAGACCAGGGGGAGAACGAGCAAACGCAGTCATTACAGTTCTGAGAAGCGTAGATCTGGCTTCATTGTGGAAAGTGATTATAATAGAAGTGGGCGGGAGTTGCGCAACATTGTAAGCCAAGAGCTGGCAGCTGAATAATTATTTCTTACATTTATTTAATCAATCAGCAAGCTACCTTTTCTCTCTGGAATCTGGAATGCTGCGATTGACGGAAACAGCGTCTGAGGCAGCTTGATTAAACTTATTGGCTGCATAGCGATCTTCATCTGGTTTCAGCTTTCCTTTCTCTAGATATGCTTCCGTATCAAATTCTTTCCATTTGACTCTATGCTGTGGTCTGGAATAAACAATCGAATCGGTCATGACAGAAGGCAGAGGCTCATTCGAAGAATCGTTCTCGTCGCTTCGTAGAGAGGCATTTTTCATTATTGGCATAGTGATGGACTGAAAACGAAAAATTAAAAATGTTACTAATGTAGAAATGAAAAGACTAACCTCATTGGATGATGCATAGAAAAATAAGCAAGCCAGAAAACCAAATGAGCACCACTAGTGAAAGCAAAAATTTGATGCGGAATAATTTGAGCTTTTGTCAAATGCAAGCTTTTTACGCCTTTCTTTCCTTGATGATGATGTTTCCTTCCACGTCAACGCCCAAGCTATAAAAATACTGTTAACACTGCCGTAAAGCACATAGAGGGCCAAACGAAAGCGGTGATCATCACTTTTTATTATACAGGCATTGCACATAAGCCGATTAAAACATCGAATAAGTATTTTGAAATCAATAAAATGAACACCCGAAACGCAGATGAGTAGAAAAATGACTCAGGGATCCTGAGCCAGAGCACTACTGATTCTTGACATTCGCTAAAAAAACAGGGAAATTAATTATGATAAATGCTTTCTTCTCAAAATGGTGATAGAGTTTAAAAAGCGAATTAAAAGTAAATTCGAGTAAAGCAAATTCTGGAGGATTTTCGCGAAGGAGTCTAAAAGTTTCTAGACTAAAATTTCTGATCTAGAACCCTTCTTTGAGGCGCTCTTACAACTTCCGCATCCTAATTTTAGTAAGCACGTGCGGATGCGGAAGAGTTAAAAGGCGCCCTGAAACTTCGACAGAGAATATTCTACTTCAACGATATTCAACTTTTAATTTTTTTCAGCAAAGTTGACATAATTAGTTTTTAAAAGTATGCCACTAATGAGACACATGGCATTATTGAAATGCGGTAAATCCAAAAATTATTACCCTTTTACACTGTTCTTTTCTAGTTTTTTTTGCTGTTGTATTTGCCTACGCTTCGCTTTTTATGCCAATTCGTTCATTTTCTCACATGATATATTTTTGTATATAATTCTTCTGTCATTCAGTCCAATCAAATGTCGCTATTGCTGGGAAGGCGCTTCTTTCTGCTGTCCGAACACATTGCAAATTGATTGCTGGTTGCTCCTCATCTATACGTGCATGTTCAAATGTTTCTTCGAATCCGGTTGGAGAAAAGAGTGTTGCAGCCAATAAGAAATTGCGCAGCTTCGATAAGCCTGAATTCTTTGAGCTTGATGATGTAAGGGTTAAAACAGATGGTACATGGATATTCCGCCGAGCATCACTCGTCTTTTGAACGTCGTCTTTTCAATGAGCCTGGTAATCCACTGAATCTTTTGAAGCAGAGGTAAGATTCTGCGTTTTTTGTATATTATGGAATGCTTCATATATATTTCAAGAAATCCGCCCACTCATAAATTAAAAGAAGTTCGTTTGGTATTCCTAGACAACTTTCGTTTACATGAATTTAGAATCATAAATTAAAATTAGAAATTCGCCTGAAGGGCTCACAATGGGGTAGGAGGCCGGTAGTACGTTTATTATTTCTTTTTTATTTACAACTATTAAAGAGATATGCTTTCCGTGGAAAGAACCTTGATACCAGGGGTGGTAGTAACAATCAAATATCCGCGATAAATCCGTATCCTCGGATAAAATCCGCGGATATAGATAATCGGTAGTAACAATCAAAAAATCCGCGGTACGTATAAGTAACAACAAAGGTCACACGGATACGGATAAGGATAAAATCCGTAGTAACAATCAAATATCCGTGATATTTATCCGTATCCGCGGATATTATCCTTAGCCTGGTCGGGAGCAGGATAATCCGCGGATAAAATATTTTCTCGTGTGTTTAAAATCGATTACTATCCAAAAAAGCGTGATCCTGCTTGAGGTGTACTATACTGCTAAAAAAGATTTTTGTTTAAAAGGCAGTCTTTAAGTCGTGTTTTTGCTGCACTACCGTATTTCCTCTAATATAACGCCGGCCGTTATTTATTTCAATCATCCAAAAATAGGGAAATTTTAGGTCGATCTCGAGATTTCGGGTGAAAATTAATAATCTGAAAAAAGAATCGGTAGAGCTCGTGGGATTTAAGAAAACGCAAAAAACAGTTACAGAAAATATTTACTCTGCGCCGATATACAGACCTTCAAAGTCGAGGGGGCCGTTATATTAGAGCGCCGTTATTTTAGAGGAAATACGGTTAATTTTTCTTCAAAAATCATTAAAATAGTTTTTTTTTATCGTTTCAGCTCAGAGAAAAATACTTAGTAAATCATGAAAACAGGATTACGAAAACAAATCTATCTGGGGGAAGTTATACTATAGATTTTAACATAAAACTTTGAAAAAAGATTTCTGCGGTTTCTAAGTGTACAAATTTTTTAGAAAAATTCTTTTTCCATCCCTGTGAAGACTAGTTGTAGAAATTATAAAAACTTTAGACAGATTTAAGGAACACTTGTGCAAAATTCTTCAAAAACATGGTGCAAAAAGATTTATGCAATATTTTTCGACTGATTTTGTAAAATAACACATGAATGAATATACCGTATTTGCTCTAATAATCGGCCACTCCTATTAAACGGCCACTCTCTAATAAACGGCCACCCCCAGAGACCTAATCTCAGTCCAGAGTCAATATTTTTCAAATCTGTTTTATGCATTTTCTTAGTTACCATGAGCCCTCCTGGTTCCACTTTTCAGATTGTGGTTGAGCACCCAAAAATCTCAAAATCGAAATATTTTTTTTTTCGATTTTTTAGGGTTGAAAAATAAACGGCCATGGCCGATTATTACAGCAAATACGGTAAATAAAACATTATTCTGCTTTAAGAGGAACATAAAAATAGTAGTTTAACTTTTTTTACTTTTAGTGGAATAACCATGCTCATATTTATTCGCAGATTTTATCCGCGGATAAATCCGTGGATATATGCGCGGATTTATCCTTAGCTGCGGATAAATCCGCAGATTTTATCCGTTGTTTACTACGGGTTTTTATCCGGGATTTTTCTATCCGTGGATTTTATCCGTATCCACGGATTTTATTCGTTGATTGTTTCTACCACCCCAGACGAAATCGTTTCATAGGACGAATTTTTTTTGAGAATTCACCTAATAAACCTTGTCATCGACTGCTATTGTGGCCACTTTTTTAAGAAAGAAATTGTTACAATTTATAAGTGGGCTATTTATTGAAGCCGTTTTCATTTTGAAGAATAAAAAATATCTTTTTACAGGATAATCAACTACTTCTACACGTCTCATCGAAAACCCAATAGCGGATCCCCACTTTTTCGTAGTGTGTGACAGTGAGCCGAGAATAGTGAGTACATTCGACATTTTGATTCCCTTCGCACTCCAATGGATCATGTGAGTAGGAAGCCATCAGACACTTACTATGTGAACAAAGACTATTGTTTGCGTAGGCTCTCCGTTTGGGCTTTGCCGCAGCTAACTTAACTTTTTCAGGTTCGCATACAACAGCTCATCAATTCAAGTTGCTGACGCAAGGAGTGGACATTTTATCATGTAGTTTTTGTCTAAATCCTTCATGATGATAACCTCTCTCGTAATCTGGTATGCATAGGTATGGAGATGTATTTCGCCGAGATGACATAGATAGAACCCATTTTCCTTGCTTCCATCAATTAGATTGTGGGTTTCATGGCAATATCATAATATTTTTTTCGCATAATTTGAGGTGTCAGAACGTATTCTTCTGTGGAGCTATTCGGATCACAGCAGTACGAGAGGGATGAACCGCTTATGTTTGAAGAGAATCCATGCAAGGAACTAAGAACACTAGAAAAGCAGGAATATCACAGGTTGACATTTCAAGTGATGAGTTTTTGTAATATGTGTGGCATTTTAGTCTGGACGCTGCTCGAGTTCTTGTCATCAATCTAAAATCCTCTTTAGAAGGTTCATGTTAATATATTTTGTAGGTGATGAAATAAGACTTAATTTTTAAGGACTTTGCCGTGCAATTTTCGGTCCAGATGTGCAGACTCGCTGGGTAGATGCTTATTTTCCCTTCACTCATCATCTTTTGAGCTGGAAGTTTTCTTCGACGATAAGTGGCTAGAAGTGCTTGGCTGTGGTGTAATGGATCAAAAACTGCTTGAGTCGGCTGGTGCAGGTTCAAAAGTAGGATGGGCATTTGATTGGGTAAGTTGAGAGATGAATTCTGTACTTTTTAGTCGTATATTATATTGTTCAGGTTGGAGCGATTAGCCATGACTTTGTATGGCATCCCGACATTCGGCTATTCTGGTCCAAGGATTCAGGTTTCCTACAGCAGTTTGCCAGTTTGACGCCAGATGACTCTATCGCGTTCAAACCAGTTAGTGTGCATCCTCAGCTCTACATGGATTTGTCCTTTTGGGCCAGATGAGTCGCCTCCGAAGACATCAAGTCAAACGCCATGGATGTAGTCCGTTCAGTAGGAGAGAATATGATAGAACAAGTTCAGTTGATGGAAGAATCGTCAATAAAAAGACCGGTCGCCTGAGCCATTGCTATCGAATTACTTACCGCAGCATGGACAGACCTTTGACTATAGCGAAGCCAACATCATTCATAAACAGATAGAAAAACATTTGACCGAGAAGTTTGGTGTTGTAGTCAGGTAGCCTAGAAAACTGTTTGTTATGTTTCTTGTGCTTTTGTTGTGTCTGATAAAGAATTATTAAATACTTCATAATACTCAGGTTGAGTAATTAGGTCGAAAAGTGTGTTATTCTTCGTGCATGAGGCTATTTATGCTTTTTACATCCGCTGTATTCAATTTTTAGTTTGTGCAGGATGGACGGGTAGTCTGCCCTAAAATTATTCGCTCTTACAATCCGTAGTCGTGATACAGTATGGAGGTGGCAGCATTGGTGTTGGTATGCATCACATGTTTTTGGGTAGTTATGTTGCGGATGTTTGCCACTTTTCTTCAATTTGTCGGAGGTTGGTGCATGGATATGGTTGCACTGACGAATCCCCCCCCACGGGGACTGATCAGGTGGAGGAGATAACTTCATATTCGTGTTTTTCGACCCCAATTTCATAAGAAAGCTGGCTGTTTTTTGATTCTGAGAAAAAAAATTTTCGAACCACAGGGGGGTATCGTGGTTTTTTAGTCAAAATTTGAAAATTTTAAATTGGCGCTTTTGAGTTAGAAGGAATAAGGGCTGTATGGAGGTAAGGAATAAAAGGGGCCACTTTTATGGCAGAACGTTAAAAATTCAAAATTTGTATATCTTCGGCTGCCTCACCATGTTTTTCAACTGGCCGTGGCAAAAAGAGACTCTATAGGCATTTTTTGATCAAGAGAACTTCTCGAATCATGTCTAAGTAAGTGAGTGCGCGCATCTCTAACTCTCAAGCCCCCTGCGCCCCGAAGGTGGCGCAGGGGGCTTGAGAGTTAGAGATGCGCGCACTCACTTACCTTAGACACAAATCGCTCGAAAGCGACTCTGGATGCATGAAAAAGCATGCATACCAGAGTTTATTTATGCGGTAGGCCCCAGTATTCAAACTATGTTCAACATCTCTTGTTAGTGGCCCCTGTGTGATTAGTGCCCCCTTTTATTCCCTTCCCTCCCTATACAGCCCTTATTCCCTTTAAAATTCAAAAGGCGCAATTTAAATTTTTCAAATTTTGACTAAAAAACTTTGTTACCCCCTGTGGTTCGAAATTTTTTTTTTCTTAAAACCAAAAAAACGCGCGGCTTTCTCATGAAATCGGGGTCGAGAAACACGAATATGAAGTTATCTCCTCCACCTGATCAGTCTTCGTGGGGGGGGGCATTCTGAACTCAAGCATGGATATTTTGGTTTGAGCAATATAGAAATTCTAAAATTCAGAAAAAAATCAGACTTGCAAGTATCTTCGGAGCGGGACTTCTGGTCGGTACAGCTCTGTGTGTAATTATTCCAGAAGGCATTTCCACTTTGTATGAATCTTCTGTTCCAGCTTTAACTGGTACATTTTCAAGTAATCGCTTCAAAAAGTGTTGAAGACAAAAATTTAGAACACTTTCATTCACCTCTCTTGAATAATCAAAAGATTCAACCAGACTCTAATAAAATAGTGGTTGAAAAGAAGCCGGGTGGTCAGCCTCTGAGGTTGATTTTGTATTGTACAATTTCCACTAATTTGACTACTTTTAGTAACTCACAAGAAAAAGTAGTGGACGGCAAGGTTGAATCTATAGGAGCCTAAGCGAGTAGTCAAACGTGAGGCGTATCAACATCAGGAGTTCAAAAAAGAGAGTTATCTCAGCCTGCTGAATCCAGCAATGAGCGCAAACACCAACAGTCGTCTACCCACTTCGAAATGCCGAACTTTAATGGTCCATATAGGTAGTGAAATGGACTTACCGTACATTCTGTATTAAGCGCCCATGTCCGACTATGAGGACCTATATCTCAGCCTAGAGCAATATTCTGCAAAGCTCTTTTTTGCGTTTTCTTTCGATTACGCTTTTTCGATTGGTAACACTTTACTTGACCCCTCCCCCC
This sequence comes from Ditylenchus dipsaci, assembly GCA_004194705.1. NCBI lineage: Eukaryota > Metazoa > Nematoda > Chromadorea > Rhabditida > Anguinidae > Ditylenchus > Ditylenchus dipsaci. The sequence continues at coordinate 32,259 of SADC01000479.1, forward strand.
CCCCCCCCCCACGGCTGACCCACTTTTGTGAGAATTTTTAGAAACCGATTGCATATTCGTGTTCCTCGACCCCGATTTAGGCGCGAATTGACCAATCGTTTCCGAGAAAGCGAATTTTTTTTTAAAACCAAGGGGGTATCATGGATTTTTAGCCTAATTTGCCAAAGTTTGAGATTTTGAATTGGCGCCTTTTGAATTTTTAAGGATTTAGGGATGTATAGGAGGGAAGGGAATATAAGGGGCCACTTTCATGGCAGTACGCTAGAAAAGTGAATGTTTGTATTATTCGATTGTCTTACCCATGTTTTTCACTGGGCCGTGGCAAAAAGAGACTCTATAGCATTTTTTGATCAGAGACCTTCTCGGAATCATGTCTAAGGTAAGTGAGTGCGCGCATCTCTAACTCTCAGCCCCCTGCGCCCCGAAGGGGCTTGGAGTTGAGATGCGCACACACACATACCTTAGACACGAATCACTCGAAAGTGACTCTGGATGCATGAAAAAGCATGCATACCAGAGTTTGTTTATGCGGTAGGCCCCAGTATTCAAACTATGTTCAACATCTTCTTGTTAGTGGCCCTTGTGTGATTAGTGGCCCCTTTTATTCCCTTCCCTCCCTATACAGCCCTAAATCCCTTAAAAATTCAAAAGGCGCCAATTCAAAATCTCAAACTTTGGCCAAATTTAGGCTAAAAAGGCTGTAACTAATTTACCCCGCCAAATTACTGATTACCCGCCAATTATTTTTTTACCCGCCAAATTTGAATTTTGAGCAAAATACTCGTTTACCCCGCCAAATTACTGATTTACCCCGCTAAATTTGAATTTACCCCGCCAAATTTGAATTTTCGGTGAAATACTGCAGTAAATTTTGCGGGAATTCAGATTTTATAGTCAAAAATGACTTGGATCGCTCAAATCCACCCCGAGTGGCCAGAAGCCCCCTGAAAGTTGGTTTTTTGGGTTTACTAAAGGGGGGTAAACTTTTTGCGAAAAATCGATTGCGGATCAGATTTCGGGTTCGATGGGCTCAATCGCTCAGGATTCTACCTTAACCATTCTCAACTATCTTAAACCAACCTAAGCACTGATTTAGGGTAGTTAGATACTGGTCTGGAGCAGTTTGGGATGGTTTAGGGTGGTTTAAGATGGTTGAGAATGGTTAAGGGTGGAATCCTGAGCGATTGAGCCCATCGGACCGAAATCTGATCCGCTCAATCGATTTTTCGCAAAAAGTTTACCCCCTTTAGTAAACCCAAAAAACCAACTTTCAGGGCTTCTGGCCACTCGGGGTGGGATTTTGAGCGATCCAAGTCATTTTTGACTATAAATCTGAATTCCCGCAAAATTTACTGCAGTATTTCACCGAAAATTCAAATTTGCGGGGTAAATCAGTAATTTGGCGGGTAAACGAGTATTTGCTCAAAATTCAAATTTAGCGGGGTAAAAAATAATTTGGCGGGGTAAATCAGTAATTTGGCGGGTAAAACAATTTGAGCCGGCTAAAAATCCATGATAACCACCCCCCCCCCCGTGGTTTGAATTTTTTTTCGCTTTCTCGGAAACAATTGGTCAATTCGCGCCTAAATCGTGGTCGAGGAACACGAATATGCAATCGGTTTCTAAAAATTCTCACCTAAAGTGGGGCAGCCGTGGGGGGGGGGGGGGGGGAGTCAAGTAAAGTCAAGCCTTTCCATTTTGGATTTTCATCCAAAATTTTGAGATTGACCAGCAAATTTTTCAGATTTTCGGGGGTTTGAAAATAATTGCTCATGAGCGCTAATAAAGAATATACGGTACTCGGGAACTTCGCGATTTTTTTTTCACACGCTAATAGGAGCTTAGTGTCATTAGATAGCCAGTATGCGACTTTAAATCAAATCTGTTGAGATCTTCGGCCCATGGGCCAAAAGTTGGGATGAGAAGGCTTACAAATAATTGGAAAACCACAGGGGCTTTATATATGCATCAACTAAGTCACAGGTTCGAAAACTACTGTGTGCACACATATTTTTACTCTCTTTTATTCACAATTTTGGTTATCAAAATGATCCTCAGTAGAATTGTCAACACGTCGAAATTTTCGACGCGTCGAGTCGAACGTCGAAATTTTTTCTACGCGTAAAATCGAAGGTCAAAATTATTTCCGAACTGGTAGGTATATACTCCAACCACTACCCTAACTACAAATTTTTACGACTACAGCAAATTACAACAACTTATACGTTGACAAGCCTACTTACTGTACCCAAATGATAGTATTCAGGTATTCTACCGGTTAGCAGTGATGTTTTTGATTAAGCAATTCAAGATTTTGGTGAATTTTAAGTTAGTTGATTAGAATAGTCGATTCTAATTAAGTGAGGCATTGATTTGAATTTTGAAAGGCTGTAACTAACTTCACCCGCTAAATTACTGATTTACCCCGCCTAATTAATTTTTTACCCCGCCAAATTTGAATTTTGAGCAAATTACTCATTTACCCTGCAAATTATTCATTTACCCCACCAAATTTGAATTTACCCCACCAAATTCAAATTTTTAGTCAAATATTGCAGTAAATTTAGCAGGAATTCGAGTTTTATGGTCAAAAATAACTTGGATCTCCCAGAATGTCACCTGGAATGGCCAGAAGCCCTGAAAGTTGGTTTTTTGGGGTTTACTAAAGGGAGTAAACTTTTTGCGAAAATTCGATTGAGCGGATAAGAATTCCAGTCCGATCGGCTTAATCGCTCAAAATTCCACCCTGAACCATCCAAACCAGTATCTAATTCCCTAACTCAGTGCTTAGGGTGGCGTAAGATGGTAGAGAATGGTTCAGGGTGTAATTTTGAGCGATTAAGCCCATCGGACTGGAATCTGATCCGCTCAATCGAATTTTCGCAAAAGTTTACTCCCCCTCTAGTAAACCCCAAAAAACCAACTTTCAGGGCTTCTGGCCATTCCGGGTGAGATTCTGGGCGATCCAAGTTTTTTTTGACTATAAACTCGAATTCCCGTTAAATTTACTGCAATATTTGACTAAAATTTCAATTTGGTGGGTAAATGAATAATTTGGCGGGGTAAATCAGTAATTTGGCGGGTAAACGAGTATTTTGCTCAAATTCAAAATTGGCGGGGTAAAAAATTAATTTGTCGGGGTAAAACAATTTGAGCCAATTTTTGAAAATCAGTTAAAACCAATTGATTAGAAGATTTCAATTTTGTAATCAAAAGAAATCAATTGATTTTTAGATTACATTTTCATAATCAATTCAAATAATTGAAATTTGTGTATTGATATCCGTAATCAATTCAAATCAATTCGTTATATGATTACAATTTTGTAATCAATGGAAATCAGATGAAAAGGCCTTTTGATTTCAATAATCGTTTCAGATCTTTTCGAGATTTATATTCAATTCCATAATCAATCGCATTCAGCAAAGTTCACAGAATTTCATTTCATAATCACATTAAACTCGCTAAGTTATTAATTAAATTTCGTTATTATTTATTAATGCTTCTAGTCGAGATTTTGTTAAGTTTTTCAAAAGTAAATGAAATCAATTGTAATCAATCAATTACCGCATTCTCTCTAATAGAACCACATGTGGTTCTATTTTTCAACCCCCCGGGGGGTGTGGTTCTATTAGAGAGTGTGGTTCTAATAGAGAGTGTGTTTATATTTCTCAACCTTCTGAAATATTCAGCATTGCAGCATACGCGCATAAATTCTTTATTTCGGACTTGGTTAGGTTAGGGGACGCTAATTTATACTATACTTTTTATTTATTTTCGTTTCTTATGGCAGTCATGGTTATATCGATAATCTTATGAATAGTTTAATAAGTAATTTTGTTGATCAAGGTGATTATTGTCACCCCGGTAACCATACTCAACTTGATCGACCTAAAAAAAAAATATATATAGTGAAATAGGCGTCCCCCATAAACCAGAACAGGTCCCAACACTCATCAACACTCTAGAGATATATCTTTATTATTGAACTATTTTCGCGCTTCCTCAAGACCGATTCCTTGTATCTGCTCAGCCAACTTTTCTCATTTTGCGCGAGCTTCACCTTGCCTCGACCATTCGGAACCGGCCCAAGTTTCCTGAAGCAGTGGATGGCGTCGTCCTCATATCTATCGGTGGCATTGGAAACTCCGCACGATTTGAAGGACTCAACGATGAGCTCTTTTAAGAGATTCTCCCAGGCTTCGACAATCCATTGGAGTTATAAGGTCGTTGGCGCAGCTTGAGAGTGTTAGGGGTGTGGTTCTATTAGAGAGTGTGGTTCTAATAGAGAGTGTGGTTCTATTTCGCAACCCCTTTGGGGGGTGTGGTTCTATTAGAGAGTGTGGTTCTAATAGAGAGTGTGGTTCTATTTCGCAACCCCCTTTGGGGGGTGTGGTTCTATTAGAGAGTGTGGTTCTAATAGAGAGTGTGGTTCTATTTCGCAACCCCCTTGGGGGGTGTGGTTCTATTAGAGAGTGTGGTTCAAATAGAGAGTGTGGTTCTATTAGAGAGAATACGGTAAGTACTTATACAGTTGGCGTCACATTTAAAAAAAATATTTTCAGAAGCAATCTTAATGTTTTTTGATCTAAAATTATGACAATTTTCAAAAACGTTGTCTTCAACCACTCAAAAATAGATTCTAGTTCTAGGATTTGTTGAGAAAATATCGATGGAAAAGGGCTTGCAAAAAAAGCCTAAGTTAGGCAAAAGAAAAAGGCTTAGGCAGAAAGCTTTGCGAAAATCATTGTACTCGTGATTGTGCTAGCGCTAAGAATGACCTTTTTTGCGTAAAATTTCTTTGAATAATCGAAATCTGCGATTCGACGCGTCGAAGTCGAACGTCGAAATTTTCGACGCATCGAGCCGAGAGTCGAAAATTTTCGACTTTTCGACGTTAAAAGACGAATTCGACGCGTCGAGTCGACAACTGTAATCCTCAGCCTCTTAGCTATCCAACAAATTATTACGACGAGGAAAACTTAAAAATTCGAGTAAAAAAGGTGTACAACCAGTAATATTTGAGCTGTGACCCAGAAAGCCCCTTCTAAATTCAAAAATGCCTTGTCCCACCGTTGTTCTTCAATTCTTTACTAGCCTTATCATCCTAGCTTTTTGCCCTATGAGCCCGAGATGTCAACAGATTTATTTATAGTACATACTGGCTATCTAGTGACACAACTCCTATAAGCGAGTGAAAACAAGTTCGCGAGGTTCCCTTGTTGAAAGATTACCGTAAATTACCTTTCAGGAATATCATTGACTATTGGTTTCTTATTTATGTTTGTAATTGACCAGTTTTCTAAGTCTTCAAAGCTGGTTTGTTTTTACTATTTGCTTCTTCACTCGTTTAAATTGTGTGTTGCAGGAGGTCGAACCAAAGGTGTTCTACTCTCGGACTGGTTATTCACGCTGCAGGTATCAACATTTTTATGTGATTGTAAATACTTTATTTCTAGCCGATGGCATTGCAATGGGTAGCGCCTCTACTTCCACAGAGGCGAGATGCAGGTCATTGTTTTTTTGGCCATCATGCTTCATAAGGTAAGCATTTTTTTAGTACGGAATTCCCTACTGTAACGTTGGGCTATATGAGTGTCTTCAAGTCTCCTGAGCACGACTATCGCAAAATCAGGCGAAAAAACTTTGATGCAATGCCCTTACTATCCAATTTTCACAGGGACTCTTTTAAAAATGGACGGTTTTTTGTATAAGCTGGTGAGCAGTGAATTAACTTATCATTGTCAAAATTTTCATTTCCGTTCAAGACAAGAAAGTTTAAAAAATTTAAACTTGGAAAATTCAATATTTCAATCTTATTTCTTGACGGAAATGAAGATTCGACAACGATTTTGAACTCCAGTGCCCGTATTCAGGGCGCAAAACGGTAAAAAAATCGGACCGATTTTGAACCGATTCTGTTCCATTTTCGGGCTGTTTTTGGAACAGATCGGTTCCAAATCGGTCGATTTTGGAACCGATTTTTCTACCGATTTTGTAACAGATTTTTGAACCGCTTGATTTGCCGATTGTTTTATCGTTGTTGTACCGATGTTTGTACCGTCTTTTGTAGGGTGCACTACGTTTCACCGTCACTGTTTTCACCGTTCACTATTTCACCGTCACTATTTTCACCGTCACTATTTTCACACGTCACTATTTTCACCGTCGCCTATTTTCACCGTCACTATTTTCACCGTCACCTAAATTCACCGTCAGCATTTTAGGACCACTTTTTAGGTCTAAAATTTTCGAAATTTTTAAAAGTTTTGGTACAAAATTGTAGCCTGAATGTCAGCTACATTTTGCTACTACAAACTCTAGAAAAAACGAAATTTTTAGTTCTAAACTATAAAGACGCTCACCCTGCGTTCTACCGTGATGAAAAAGTGTGAGATTGAACGCCTTCTAAAGTTTAGTTCTAAATTTTTTTTATTTTTTCAGAATTATAGTACCAAAATGTAGCTGACATTCAGGGCTACAATTTGGTACCAAGACTGTTTAAATTTAGAAATTTAGATCTAAAAAGCGGTCCTAAAGTGCTGACGGTGAATTTAGTGAACGGTGAAAATAGTGACGGTGAAAATAGTGACGGTGAAAATAGGTGACGGTGAAAATAGGTGACGGTGAAAATAGTGACGGTGAAAATAGTGAACGGTGAAAACAGTGACGGTGAAACGTAGTGCACCCTTTTGTACCACTTGTTTTATCATTTCTTATGCAGCTTGTTTCACCGGCTTTTGTATTGATTTTGCCCAACTAGTCTCATACTGACTGAGATGAGTGAGTGATAAGTGTAGTTTATAACAAATGACTGTAGAATATAGAGGGTTTCACCTTATATTTCTACAGTTAACGACAAGTCTCAGGCATCTATCATATGCAAATGCAAAAAAAACCACCCGAAACACCCAAAACCAGTTAAATCACCCAAACTAGCAAAAGCCTCAAGATTGGTTTGCTCCACACTTTTCAAGTTCGTGCATTTCAAAAAATTTCGCGGAATTAAAGTATTAAGTCTGAACCATCCAACCAAGTGTCGTCCACTTGGATCAAAAATTTTTTACGTTTTCATGTTCCAAACGTGTGTTTCTGGACTAATTCGGGCATGCTGAAGATGGTTTGACAGTGGTAAAATGCCGCTTTCTCGAGTATTTTTTGAGTATTGGGCGATAATTGACTTTGGTGAAATCAATTTTGACCAAAAGTCAAAAGATATGTGAGAAAACGGCATTTTACCACCGTCAAACCATCTTCAGCTTGTCCAAATTAGTCCAGAAAACACGTTTTGGAACATGAAAAACGTAAAAATTTTTTGATCCAGTGGACGACCACTTGGTTTGGATGGTTCAAAGTAACAAATTTAAATTTCCCGCAATTTGAATGGGAAAATTTTCCATTTTTCCCATTGGGAGAGTGAGATTGGAAGAGCTCCATTGGGGACTTAGTTTTACCTTAGACATGATTCGAGGAAGACCTTTGATCAAAATGCATCTAGAAGCTCTTTTTCCCTGTTCATGTCGATGCCGTGTTCTTGTATTTCGTGGACAGTGTGATGTGCAAGTATGAAATTCTGTACACCTAACGCGAATATGATGTGACACCCACATCTAGCATATAGCCTCAAAATGGTTGGAGACTTGATAATGCACCAATAGCCGAGTGGATAAGCTTCTAGCAATAAGTTGAGGCTCGAAAGTTCGATTCCCCACCCCTTTCAAAATTTGAATCTCAGTGTATTAGGGAAATTGGCGCCAAACAAAAAATTATCGAAATGGTCGATTTGAGACACCTTTTTTGTTTCATGCTGCTGACCAGTTTTTTCACTTTCGGCTTCTGCATGCTTTTTGCCAAAATATTCCTCACATGAAGGGCTTTCGAATGAGCCATCACTTGCCCATAAGCAGTTAAAATTTCAAAACCAGAACTAATTTCTGTGCAGATTTTCGAAGAAATTTCTTCGCATTATCGATTTGATCGAAATCTTGCCAAGTTTTTTTTTCTAAATTTTGTCAAACAAAACCGAGACTCGATAGAGGAGTAAATTTACTGCGGTTGGTACCAAGGACGTATGCAAAAATGCAAATTTAGGGTGTCTAATGCAAAAGTTAGATGATAAACGCAAAAACCCCTATTTTACTATTCCCCTATTTTCTATTTTTACTCGGAAAAATGCCAGTTGTTTGCTTAAAATGGTCTCTAGTTTTATAAACTCTGACTTTACAAAAATCGGTCTGATTATTCTGTAGCTGATGTCTGAGCTATCTTTGTTGTATGAGAGGTCCTAAAAACGACGACTTTTTCAGATTTTTTGACGGAATCAAATTTGGTGTAATTTTCAGGTTGATGAGGACTTGCAATCCAAGCTATCAAAGAAGCAGAGAGCAGGACAGAAATCAAGAATCAATGAGAAGCAGGTTTAGCAGGTGTAACAGGTTGCGTTTGGTACCTCTTCAGTGATCACACTTATTTTTACTTTAGCAAACTGCGCATAAGACTGTGGCCGGAAAAAGCTCCGAAAAAGTCTGTAGGTGTCAAGACATGCTCGTGCGGAGTTGATGGTGGAATCAAGAAGGCGCGTCGCTATCGTCCTGGCACTGTTGCTCTTCGTGAGATGCTCCGCTATCAATAGTCGACTGATTTGCTGCTCCGTAAGCTTCCCTTTCAGCGCCTTGTCCGTGAAATTGCGCAAAGTTCAAGACAGTTCTTCGCTATCAGTGCGTTCCTCTTCCGATCATCGTATATGTCCTCCAATAACCTATTTGTTTTTAGGGCGTTTGCTGTTGTTGCTCTTCAGGAAGCCATGGAAATGTAGTTGACATGCTTCTTCGAAAACAGCAATTTGTGCGCCGTCCATGCCAAGCGGGTCACGTCATGTGCAAGGACCTTCAGCTGGTCGTCGTCTTCGTGGTCATTTCATGCTTGAGGCTTTGGAAGAAATTGCAACACAATCGTTACACAGTCATACTCGTTACAGCTACTCCAAGGTTCTTCTAAGAACCACTTTGTTTTTGTCTTTCTCATAAGTTGTTTGAATAAACGTATTTATTATGAGTTTCTGTATTCGGATTCTTACTTTTGCTGTGTTATCAGGTGATGTAGTCAGTGGATTGTCAGAATTATGTCATAGTGAATGAGATTTAGATCCCTTCTCTTTTCGGTTAAAATACCTATAATTTTAGTGTTTTTTGCAATTTTTTTTAACCAATTGTGAAATGGCAAAAATCTTTGATTTGTGATGTTTGAGGTGTTGAAGTTTTAAATGAAGCTGATTACGTTCGTACTAGAGATGGGCGTTTGCATTTGCCTAATACCAATACTGATATTTTTTGGTTCTCTCTAGACCAATACCAATGTTTCAAAGTTGTGGACCTCAATATATTTCCCAATACCAATATTTTTCAAAAGTCTATTTGTTCACCAAACATTAAAAAAAGTTCCTGATTCATCTAATAGGAACTCATGTTACGGACATACGATGAAATTTCTAAACAAAAGATCTTTTGGAGTAAAGACCCTGTGCTTTTTGCAAAAAAACAGTACATTTCAGTGAAGAAAAGACAAAAATTTAAAAAGGCGCGTAAAAACGGCAACTTAATTCTTGGCATTTTGTTTGAGTTGAACTACAAGGAAATTCAAAATTTGAAAGGGTGTGTCCCACTAGAAACAGCAAATTTAAAATCGGTTCGAAAATGGAACAGTTGTCCCAAATCGGTCCGATTATCGGTTCCGAAATCGGTCCGAAAATCTATCTTATTTTCTGTCGATTTGCGCCTGAATACTGCACAGGAGCATTTTAATCAGCAAATCGACAATGCTGAACACTAATTCGGTGTCAAATTCAACTTTGCAAGTCTTTTGCGTCAAACTGTTTTTAAAGACACTTTTGGAGACAGTCCAAATGCCTTTTTGATAACTTTTCAAAAACCATCAGGTGCAATTTTTCATGCTGGTTCTGAATCTGGGGTTCGATTACAACTTAACGGTTTCTGTACAAAAATTTTCATGCTTTTATTTAAATTGTAAAATTTCTGTAACAACATATTTCGATTCTTTTAATTTTTTACACAGCATAATTTTTTTTTTTCGTATATTTGCAAACGACATACCATTAGAAAGCCCAGACAAAGGGCTTTTAATTGAGCATTATATAAAATGCTGAGCTAAATTAATTCACTGCTCACCAGCTTAGACAAAAACCGTCCATTTTTAAAAGAGTCCCTGTGAAAATTGGGATAATCAAGAGCATTGCATCAAAGCTTTGGCGCCTGATATTGCGATAGTCGTGCTCAGGAGGTATGAAAACACTCATACAGTTCAACGTTAAAGTCGTTGATTCTCGTGTTTATTCTTTTTTCATTTTCTTGCAAAGATTTAAATTAGAGCTGGAAACGGGATTAGAACGGGATTGGTTTTGGGAGATCGTGTCAGCTAATATTTCGATTTGTTTTAAAATTCTGTTTTGACCATTCTATTCAGCGTGAAAAAAGAGGCCCGGGATTTGGTCAGACCATGACCATCAAGTAAATTGTTTCTTTGACTAAAATGCGACGCCAAGGATCGCCAAGGTTTTTTTTTTTCTGGAGTGGTAGAGGGAGTGGTTGGGTGACACGATCTCCCAAAACCAATCCCGTTCTAATCCCGTTCCCAGCTCTAATTTAAATAAGCAACAAAAAATTGAATATTCTTATTTGCAGGGTCCCACAGCTTTTGCATTGGTCAGCTTCTTAGTGATGGAAGGCCTGGAGAAGAGTAGGGCTAGAAGACATCTTCTCTTTTTTCACTAGCAGCTCCTATCGGGACTATTTTCACTTACATATTGTTACACACGGTAAAAAACAAACAATTTTTCGTCGCTAATGCTTTGTGTTCAGATAGAAACAACATATTTGTCCTCTCCATATGTGACTGGCCTTATACTTCTCTTTCTGCAGGCACTTTCTTGTATATAGCAGCAGCACATATTCTGCCTGAACTCGTGGTAAGTCACAAAAATTAATTTGAGTTTAATTTTATATTCATAGATCTCCTGGTTCCGACCAAAATTTCTTGATTTTAAAAACAATATAGGAATCAGAAAATTCACCACTTATATGATACATTTGCTAACTAGATTTTCCGATTTTCGAGCATCCTCTTATTGGGTTTCATCAAGTAATAGCTGTGTGAACATTTTTTGGATAATCTGCAATATTTTGAAAAATTTTAGGAGACAAAGTGCAGCCTGAGCTCTGGGCAAGGTCGTGCTCACTTTTCTATCCCAGAAGTTCTGCTTTTCTGCTCTCTGCAATGTTCCCTCCTTCATATCTTCTCATGGACATGCTCATTGATCTTTTTTATTATATTTTTAGTTGTTATTAGCAATTTCTTTAGCCGATGCATGCTTTTGCGAATGGGATTTTACTAAGTTTTTTATTGAAGGATGGAACTTCCACACCTTTTTTTACCAGAGCAACACAAACAAAAATATATTTAAATTTTTTTTGTTTTTACGCAGTTGTGGTTCTGGTGCTATATAGCAAAATTTTCGACCTACAAGTCAACACTTGAATTGCAACTCTATAAAATTACCATCACCCGACTCTAGTTGAAACCCCAACACAATTTGCGCTCGTTATTTTTCTCCAATAATAGAAATCGATAATAGTAACAACCATTGTATTTTTTATACTCACACGAGCTCTAATTATTACACTTTTCAGGTTTTAGTTGAACGCTTAAAAATCTCAAGATCGACTTAAATATTTCGGAGTGGGGGTGGTGGTTGTTGGAAAATTACTTGGCCGGCACATAATTAGAGAGCTTACGGTATGTTTTCGAAATTGCATGCAAGATTTATTATTATTGTTGGGTAACCATTGTTAAAAATGTGATAATAGTGAAAGATAATTGTTGTGTTTGGCTTTATATATATCAGAAAAATGCATCTCTCACACCACAACTATCTGTTTCTTATTCTTTTTTGCCAGGTTTGGCAAGGTAGCTTTAAGCATGACTACACTAGTAGGTGGCAAACTGGCTTTGTAGACTGTGACAGGTTGTAATGGCCAAGATGGTCACCACTCCACAAGTCTTGCACGTTGTAACCACCCAAGTTGGCCAGTCCAATAGAGCTCAAATCGGTTTCAAAATGCTGAAAATAAGAAGATATGTGGTTAGAAATTGTTGAATCAGGGATAGTAATAAATCCCGACCAAATTTTGGTTTAAATTGAACGCTGTTATATTTTTTTCCGAAATGAGAATGGTATTTTCAGATTTTGTATTATGATCTTTGGTACTTTCATTTCGAAAATTGTAAAAACAAATGTTGGCATTCAAGTAAACTTGAAAAATTTTTTGAAAAATTTATTCCTGCATTTTCTAAAACCAATAAAATTTCGCTTAAAACCTTTAAAGTATCTTAGACATGGTGGCATTCCGAGTATGGCTGAGCCAATGAACCCGTTCCAGAGTCTCGTTCCATTTCTAGAGCGTTTGTGATTCCCGCATTGCCCCTTTAACGCAAGGATACCGATTTCGCCGATCAATTTAAAAAAAAGGGGTGACCTCATATCGAGGTTTTGGTTTTTTAGAGCCAAAAATATAAGGTTTTTGAAAAAACATCGGCGAAATCGGAATTCCTGCGATAATTGCGACCAGACTGTTAAAACAAAACACTTGAAAATATTCAATAAAGTGTCGGACCCTTCGGGGTGACCTTTATCGAGGTCCGACTGTACTTTTGATTTTATATATCCAAAAAAGCTTGACACGTCTTTTGCATAGTGTTGGGGACCAGGGGTGCGGGCGGGTTTGCGGGACGGGTTTTTAAAATTTGCGGGTAACTGGTGACCCGCAAAGAAAATTGCGGGTTACCGCGAGTTTGCGGGTTTTTCCACTTTTTCAATTTAAGGGCAAAACCTAAATTTTCTACATCAAACCCCAAATCTAACTGCAAAGGTCTTCCGCCATTGAAAGAGCTTTTGAATAAGTATAAACATGTAAATGAAAATATTACACTGAAAAAGTTTTTCTTTGTGACCAAATGGGTACTCCTAAGATTTTCCTACCAAACCCCACTTTTCAACTTTACGGGTTAAAATCTCAATTTTTTCCAGATCAAACCCCAAATCTAAGTTCAAAAGGTCCTCCGCCATTGAAAGAGCTTTCGATGAGTATAAACATGTAAATAAAAATATTACACTGGAAAAAAATTTCTTTGTGACCAAACATGTACTCAAAGTGTGGCGGAACAACCTCCCCCCCCCTGTCCCAAATACTATATAGAGATAAAAGTTTTTACTTGCGACTAAACGTGCGAAAAAAAATATGCCAAAATAAAAAAATTACTTGTTACCAAATACGGGCACATGAGATTCTACATGAAGGCTATCCTCTTAAGAGGCTCGGCGACATCTACAGAAAATCGGCGTCGATTCGAAAAAGTTTTCATTAAAAAAATTTCTTTTGAGATTTTTCCACAAAACTTCCAATTCTCACTTTAAAGATCACAGCAAACCACAAATATATCTTCCGCCATTAAAAGAGCTAACAAATGAGTACAAACACGCCTATAAATATTTCTCAAAAGAAGTTATTGATGGTGCAACGTGACCATTCATGATATTTTCCCATAAAACCCCAAATTTGACTACAAGAGGCAAATCTCAAATTTTTTTACATCAAACCCCAAATTTAAAATAAAAGGTCCTCCGATATTGAAAGGGCCTTCAAATGAGTAAAAACTCGACTAATAAAATATTTTTCAAAAAAAAAGTTATTAATGGTGCAACGGATTACTTAAAGCGTTACCCATAATTTGCGGGGCGGGTTTGCGGGTTTACCCGTCCGCACCCCAACACCACTTTTACAATTCCACCCCGAAAACTAAAATACATCCTCTTATTTATTTTTTATCGTAAACTGGAAATTTTGAGTAAAAAATTCAAAAAAATCTAACAATGGTACGGTTCGAGTAGTTGAGCACTGCAATGGCATAGGAGTATTGCTTGCGAGCAGTATCCACCGGAGTAACTTGTTTGGTGTAGACATATGTAGAAGAATCCTGTAGCACTATATGTTTGCAATAAAATTGTTAAAAAACAATTTACATTGAAAATCATTCTGCCCATTTTGCCTAGAGGGTCCTGGTCAATGGCAATAACTCTTTGATTGAGCAGGATTTCCTTGTATTCCGGTGCAATAGTTCTCAAGTCATTGGACATGATTATGGGGCTGACCAAATGCACCAAATGGTCATTTGCGCTTTAGATTGGTCAACAGTGAGCTCGGTATTGCCAACAATTATCTACAAATGTAGTCATATTAGGACAAGATTATTGAAAGATTCTCCAATTATCAATTGAGGTCAATTTCCGTACCATATAACCTTTAAAATACATAGTCTCTAAGAATGAACCATCATCTGGCCATGCCGGTTTTTTTTCTGTCTTGTAGTAAATTTAATCCAAACCCATTTAGTATTTTGAAAAATAAAACACCCAATTTTTTTAGGAAATACGGAAGATTTTCTTAAGATTTACTTAAATTAATTATCACCATGTCGGGGTCATTCCACTTTCCAGGTCCTTGAGCCTTGCTTAGTTTGTCTTGATTGGCATTGTAATAGTCAATAATGCTTTTGACAGATGCCCAAGACAGACTAATATCATCGAAGTTGCGCCACAAGTTGCAGTATTTGCCAATAACTGCATAATCCACCTTGACAAAGCATAAAAATGATTGTGCACAATATACAAAATTAACCAACTTTTTCTGGATTCGGAATCAAATAGGCAGGCCAACTGCAAAGAGTAGACAATAGGGCGATTGGTTTGGTTGAGGTAGCCTTGCATTTCTGGGTATCCTACATATGCTTTTAAATTACATCTTTTTTCGTACATTTTTAGTGTCTAGCCCAAAAGACCCAAGTTCCACACCACCCAGCCGCATGACAATTTTTTCGATTAACAGACATTTTTGCTCTAAGAGATTACATTTAGACACTAGTAGCGAACACACTTCGAATTACTTAAAAGAGTAAAGTTTGAGACGAAAGATTCTGTTTTTACCGTTCTGTTCAGCATGGAAAAAGAGGCGCGGTCTTTAGAATAATGATGACCACTCCATAAATTGTTTCAGTGATTAAAATGCGTTGGCGCAACAAAAAAAAGTTTTTTTGGAGTGGTCGAAAAAAAATCTTTTTTTTTGTTGCGCCAACGTTTTAATCACTGAAACAATTTATGGAGTGGTCATCATTATTCTAAAGACCGCGCCTCTTTTTCCATGCTGAACAGAACGGTAAAAACAGAATCTAAAAAACTAATCAAAAAATTGGTTAACACAGCCTTCCAAAACAAAGACCGCACCGCGACCGCCGTCACCCTAGTTTAAGCTTCTTCAAATTAAAAGTTAATTTCGATTTTCAAATCCTTTCGAGACAGCAAACATTTGAAAAATAATCTATATTTTAATTTGACTACGAGTTTTAGACTACCCAATCGACCATCCTGAAATGTAATCCGGTGTCGGAATTTGATTTTTTCCTGACGCACTCGTCAAATAATAGAATTTTTCGCGAAATTTTTCTCTCGCCGTCCTTAAATATTCCAACCTGTCCTAATTCTAAGCCTAAAAACAGGGTAAAAAAGTGGTTTGAAAAGAGTTGTGATTTTTAGATTCATCGAAATAACTAGAAAAATATTAAAAAAAAAATGCAGATGCCCATTCAGAATCACCTGCCTTTTTTCATCTGATCCGCTGTGCTGTAGCAACCATCCAGTTTGAGATAGTCCACTTCCCATTCCGCAAAAGTGTCGGCATCAACTTTTTAAGTAACCCATACTGCCTGGATAGCCACCTGAACTGTTCCGTAGAGCAACTCTAACTATTTGCAACCAAAAAATAGCTAGTACCACAGGTTTTTGTACCAAAGTCTTCATAGATGGCAAATTTGAGTCCAAGTTTATGAATCTACAAAGATACTATAAATTTTGTTACTTTTTAACATCAAAAATTTTTTTAAATGGAAATGCCCATCGCCAATTGGAATATTTTTCAATTAAAAAAGGCAGGTACCAGGTGTACTTCACAAAAATTTATTTTGAAACTCAAATTTGTCTTTTTCTAAAAAAGGCCTCGAGTGCTAAGAAGATATACGACCAACTTTCACAGGCTCCCGCTGCTCTTCTGTTGAACTACTGAGGCGGAAGACTTATATCTCAGTCCAGATCAAATATTTCACATCGCTGTTTTTTTTGTGATTTCTTAACTCCCACTTGCTCTACCTGTTCAAAATCGAACCATGTCAAATCTCGAGTTCTATTCGGTTTTTTTCGATTTTTGAGAGGTCGAACAATTTTCTTCTGGGACAGGCGAATAATAAAAAAATGCTATATATAAAAAAAAGTCAAACATATTTGGCAAGAGCTGGAATTCCAGTGGAGAATCGCTGCTTGTCAGGCACCAACTTTCCATCATTATCCTGTTCATCTCCATCCAACAGTCGTCAATATGGATGTACTCGTAACCAACTAAAGATATTATTTAACCATTAGGCTGCTACAAGTTGACCATCTATCCAACCTGCTTGTACCCATCTTCAGCTAATCTATCTGCCATCACCTGGCAAAAAATTACTGTTAGTTATAAATCATATTAAAATTGTTTTTTATGACAACCAACCATGTACAAATCCTGATTGATGCAAGTGAAAGGTTGCCGTTCACAGTCTATTTCACACAATTTTTCCAAGACATCCAACCATCGGTGGAGTTCTGAAAGTTTCAATTTGAACACGCAATAAGCAAATTGGTGGTATTGGGGCATTTTACCTATACCGTCTTTTACTTTCACACTGTTTAATCTAAAATTATTTCAAACTAAATCAGTTGAGCTGAAGCCCGATAGGCATCTACCCCTGACTACGTCCATGATTACGACTCTGTTATAGTGCGAGTTTCGAAACAGTGCGATTTTGAAAATGATATGGTTGGTCGATAAGGAAACCTCACAAAGGCTTTAGCGACATAATGCGGCCTTTTCTGAAAAAATTTAAATAGTGCGACTCTGGCAAAAATTGTCTTTGAAAAATGCAAGAAAAATATATTTTGCAAAAGTTTCAGAAAAAAATTTATTTAAAACAAAAAAGTTAGTTTTTTTATTACAAAAGTGTTTCTTTAGTAATTTTTAGTTATCAAAAACAAAAAGGTATGAGATATAAGAGACAGCACCGAATGACAAAAATCAATCCCTGAAAATTGTTGGGATTGTAAATAAAAATGGCCTCAACTTTGAAATCCTAGTCAAAAATGAGGGACGGGAATTATTAGAGGGTGGGGGATTGATAGAGAAAATACGGTATTTGAGTATTCAGTGTAAGTTTTGAAATTTTTTAAACTATTATGTAGTCCGCGATGTTGAGCTTCGAAGAGCTATAAGATTCGATTGAATATTTTCAGAAGTTATCATAAATGACATTAATGCTTTAAAACTTGTTTTACTTGCTACCCATTGTTTAGTGAATGAACTCGACTGACAACAACACCAAGATCACTAGAAATGAAATACAAGCATCTGGTTACACTACCTGCCTGAACATATTTAATTTTTTTCAAATTAAAATAGATGTAGAAATTGTTCTAGACAATATTTAAAAGACGTTTCTGTAATTTCGCATAACTTATGCGGGCATAAGTCAATAAAAACCTTGTTACCGTAATTCTTTGGAATTTTTTTCTTCCGTTTCAGTGCGTTTCCTGACTATTTTGAACAACTTTTATTTTAGTCGACAAATTTACACATTTTCAAGTAGGTTTCAAGTAGGCGCGCTTTTTTTATTTTTGTTGGAAAAGTGAGTATTTCTTTTCTTTTAGTGTTTTTAAAATGTTTTTACACTTTATTTCCCAGGCAATACACTATTCGACGCAGAATCGACAATTCGTTCACTATGCAAAAAAGGTTTTGCAGTGGCAGTGAAAAGTTAAGTATATGTAGGCCTCTGAAAGCGAAAAAAAGTTATTATTAAAACTTTTTTTGCTTTAAAAAGATCTCTACACAACAAATAAGCAGGCCCACCAAAAATTCTTCTTCAATTTGCATCGAAAAGTGCAAAAACTATATAAAAAGATCCATTCCAGGCCTGGTAACTAACAGAAGTGAAGTGGTGATTGGGATGTCTATTTCTGATGAATTCTAAGGAAAGTTCAATTTTATTGGCAGTATGCTAATGCAATATGTTAAAAGTGTAATCAGAAAAGTGAAATGAGGTGATCCAAAATCCGGATTTTCCTTGGTCCTTCCTTATGTACTTATTTTCAAACCATAGGGGACCAAAGCAAACTGCCGAACATTTTGATTACCTCATTTCACTTTGCTGATTACACTCTTATAAGCAAATCGACTACGCTGAGCACCAATATGGTATCAAGATTAGCATATTGTTAATAAAAACTGAACTTTTTGAAAAATTTTGTCAAAAATTGGCATTTCTCAACATTTTAAAAAATGCGTATGAAAAAACTCTTGTATGCTTATGTCTTTCTATGCATCCAGAATGATTTTTAGGGATTTGCTGCTTAGCTTCAGTAGAAAAATTTATAAAAAACCGAAAATGACCTAAAATACTATTTTTAAGAAGAGAAAGACATAATTTTTAACAAAATTTATGATTCAGAAAAGTATTTAGAAATTTTTCTTATATCTTTCTGAGCAAAAAAATAGGTTTAAGAAGTCATTTTGGGTTAGTTTTCAAAAAAATAGGGGGGGGGGCGGGGGAGGACCTACCCTGTAATAAGCACAGGGGCTGAATTAATTTTTTTCTGAACAAAAAAATCTGAGAGCTTTCAGTTTTTGTGAATTTGTAGATCTCTAGTGTAACCCAAAGTCGACAGCGTAGTCAAAGATTCATTTTAAAAATACAAAAATCGCATTGATAGAATACAAATAAATAGTCTGTGAAGAAAGAATTAAGTTGAAAATTTTTTACAAAATTAGAATTGCAATTTCCAACATACAAAAAATTTGCTGGACAAAATACGTTTGATTTTGATGAATAGCTTTGCATTTTATGAATAGCTCCAAACGTAATGCTGATCATATTTATTATAAAAATCTTTATATTATAAACAGACAAGAATGAAATAAAAATATTTTCTCGAAATATAAACAATGCAAAGACTGTGAAGGCGTCTGTTGCGGCCAACTGCTGCTGTTTCCTATTGGCAATATATGAAAAAAAGCAATAAAATATTGACCCACATTGTGGCTGAAGACCCTTTGATCTATGTCCAATAAGATATATTACTTAGAAACTTTAAACAAATGGCAATTTAGACTTACATCCAAAAGCCATTTGTCCGGTGAAAATATCAATGGTCTTTTTTTACATGGTACATACAGGGGCGTAGGGCATGGGGCAGGCTGAGGGGCTATAGCCCCCCCCCCTCTTCGTCAGATTTTTTCGAAAAACATTGTAAATTAAAAACACTAACAAACTCGAAACATTATAGGTAAACGACTTCTAGAGGGGCTTTAGCCAACCCCTCCCCTCCTGCAAGATCTTTCTGGCTACGCCTTTGGCTACATATAATACAGAAAATATCAAAAGATGGCTTTGAAATAAAGATTTTGTAATAAAGTCTAGGGTGGTCCAATATTTTTCGAACAAGAAAGAACATTTTTCAACAAATAGTTCTTTTATTAAAAAGAATGTACCGTAGGGCTTTGTACCGTAGGTAGGAAATTTGGTTAATTGACCCACTTCGATTTCCATCAGAGCCACAAAATTAAAATTGCCCGGAATCTGGTTCTTGAATGCTATAATGCTAACACGATTTAGTTGAGTCCATCATAACACACGATTGCCTAACCTTTGTCAGTTCAAGCCTTAAAATTACAAAAAGGTAACAGGGGGACCGAGGCGAAAAACCCTCACATAAAGCGATAGGGCCAATTTTGTCATGGTATTTAAGAATTGTGGCAAAGAAAACTCGATTTCGTCGATATCTGTCAAAAAAAACTATTTCTGAGTCAGAACTTCTGACATTAGTTTAATGCTCACCAAAATCTTTTGGGTACAGAAAAGCTTTTCCTTTCTTCCTTTTTCTTCAAGTAAAGGCAATTAAAGTGGGTCAAAAAGGGCAAAACTTTTTTTTGTCACAGATTCACTTCTTTTTGTCACAGATTCACTTTTTTCTGTCACAGATTTGATTTGTCACAGATTCACTTTTTTCTGTCACAGATTCACTTTTTTCTGTCACAGATTCACTTTTTTGTCACAGATTCCTCATTTCTGTCTCAGATTCAGCTCAAACCACAGGGGGGACCAAGCACTTACAAAATTGGTCAAAAAAATTTCTCTCATAACAGCCTGAAAGTTTTTCTATAACGTTTCTATCATGTTTTAAGCATTTTCGCCAAAAATTATTTTTTCCGCAAAAATTTTGCCTTGGGGGACCAAGGTCCCATTTCAGGCTCCTGAAAACTTTGACTACCTTGGTCCCCCAAGGCAAAAATTTTTGCGGAAAAATAATTTTTGGCGAAAATGCTTAAAAACATGATAGAAACGTTATAGAAAAACTTTCAGGCTGTTATGAGAGAAAATTTTTTGACCAATTTTGTAAGTGCTTGGTCCCCTGTGGTTTGAGCTGAATCTGAGACAGAAATGAGGAAATCTGTGACAAAAAAAGTGAATCTGTGACAGAAAAAGTGAATCTGTGATAAATCAAATCTGTGACAGAAAAAAGTGAATCTGTGACAAAAAGAAGTGAATCTGTGACAAAAAAAAGTATTGCCCGTCAAAAATAATAATAATAAAGATTTATTTAATTTCATCCATTATGCAAAAAAAAGAGTTAACATGAGTGAAAATGTGAAATTTTGCTGGAAACAGTTAATAATTTAGCACCCAATATCTTTGTCAAACCAATACCAATATTTTCAAAGCACACCAACCAATATTACAATACCAATATAAACGACTTTATTTGACCCAATACCCCAATATCCCAATACCAATATATTCTTTGTTTCCATCTCTAGTTTCTACCATGTTTGAGTGTTTTTGCCAAAATTTAATTTGTTTTGTAAAAAATTTTAAGGTCATATTTTAGGCTAAATATGGTAATCTAACCACCACATTTGAAACCTGTGACATAAAGAAATTAATCTATGACATAAAAAAGTAGGGTTGTCGAATCGAACAACGACAACCCTATGAAAAAGTTTTGCCCCACACCGAGGCAAAAAAAAATATCCTTGTTATTAGTCATTAAAACCTATTGCTATTTTAGCAAAAGAAATAAAGTTTGTCATTACAGTCGAGGCTTTTACTTAGGACCCCAAGGGACCGGCCAACTTACCGTTTTGACACTTTTTTTACCTTAAGTTTTTAATACCTTTGCTAGTTCTGTTTTGACAGTCTGGTCCCAAATATTGCAAGGATTCTGATTTTGCGGATCATTTTCTAAAATCCCAATGTTTTTGCTCTAAAAAGCCAAAACTCTATTTAAAAAACAGATATTTTCGATAGATCCTGTCCTAACTAAGAGCTTTTGCTTTTACAGAGCAAAAAATTTAGGGTTTTTAGAAAACGATCGGGAAAATCGGAATCCTTGCGATATTTTGGACCAGACTGTCAAAACAGAACTAGAAGTTTTAAAAATAGAGCTAAAAAAGTGAACTAAAACGAAGTCTACTAAAACGAACTTCTGTCCTAAGTGGGGTTAGGAGGGCTGAGTTATAAAACTCCTCTTTTTACTTCATTTTGGTACATTTTTGTTTTTTTCAACTTCAACCATCCGTTTCTTAGCCCTGTCTAATTCTAAAAGAGCAGTCGACATGCCATTTTGTAGATAAATAAAAGAGCTTTTAGAAAATGCATTAAATGCTAGCTTTTGATATTAAAATTTTCAAGAATAGCTGGTATTTACGTGACCGAACAACCATTTTCCTTACATTTACTTTGATTTTGACTAAAAGTCGACACTTTTATGTTGATGGTCATAAGTTTTCTCAGAACAATTTAAAGCAAAAGCTTGACCTTCTAAATTGCAGCTAAAATTCAGGGCTCTTAAAAATGTATGCTGTAATCTTTCACCATTGAAGACAAGCATGTAAAAAAGATCAAAATGTTATTGGACCGTAACTTTTTTCGTACCTTGTTTTTCGGATACTTTTGAATGAGTGGCGATGCTCAACATAATTTGTTTAAAATATTTTAAACAGCAATGACTGTTTTGTAGTGCATGAAATTCTGCACAGACTGTCTATTTCGATTTTCAATTTTATTCTAAAAATATACGTGTACACAGCAATTTGCATAAAAAATCAAAAAAATTTTGATCGGACCGTAACTTTTTTGCGCAACTGTAGCTGGTCTAGATAAAATATAATATCCATTTATGTCAATAAGTCGACATGTTAATTCACGCCTCTATTGGACTCATACGTCGATTAACGCCTCAACCTGAGTCACATGTGAATTCACGCCTCCATCTGATTCACATGTATTTAATATGTAAATTTTACACGTAAATCAGACGAAGGCGTGAATTCACATGTGAGTCAGTTGTAGGCGTGAATTTTAGTGTAGATCAGATTGAAGCCCAAATTCAGGTGTAAATTAGACTGAGGCGTGAATTGACATGAGTGATGCACAGATTTTATCCGAGGATGAAATCCGTGGATATTATTCTGAGCAGAGGATAAATCCGCGGATAATATCCGCAGCTGAGGATAATTTGAACCGCTATTGTTGTTACGGGACAAAATCCGCGGATTTATCCGCTGATTATTGCTACCAGTCCAGGATACCATTTTAAGTAGGGATCATGATCATACCTGTTATGTCGCATACATTACTGGGGCACAGATTACGGCGCACAGATTACTGGCGCACACTTTACTGGCGCACACTTTACTGGCGCAAACTTTCAAGATCCACGGCATTGTATCACATTTTTCTTGATGGAGCTTGCCAAAAAGACTCTGTAAATGCATTTCTATCAAGAATTTCGCTCGGAATTAAGTCGCAGGTAAGTGTATGGGCGCATCTCTAACCAACCAAGTCCCCTGCGACCCGAAGGAGTAGGAAGGAGGGGTAGGAACACCTTCGGGGTCGCAGGGGACTTGGTTGGTATGGCAACTCTCATAATGCGGCAAAGCCGCGACGAAAAAGTCTATAATTATAAACTATCAACCACGGCGGAAATACCATTTTTATTAGAAATACAAAAGACAACTATTTTAGAGCCAACAAGTCACAATTCTGGCCACACTAAAAGACCTGGTGAAACATAATTAATTACGGATGCAGGTACATAAAATGACGTTTCTATTACAGCGCCATAGTTTTTATTGGGCACTCATCCCTTGTCTTGTGACGGAGGCCGGCCAGTTTGCATTGAACTTGTACTCAACTGAATATATTCTTCGAGGGAGGTAATCGGCCCGCGGTCTGAAAAATGATTGTAAAGTTCGGTGCAAGACACAAATCAAAAATATATCACTTGGAGGGTTAGGAGGTGCTGATCCGATCGGCACGAATTGATACTGGGTGCTTTTCTTGTCATGGCACTTCTTGATGATTTTCCACCCACCAATGCTGTATATTTTCATCAAAGCTCCGTATTCACGCCAGTGATCGTGCGGTCCTCTGAAATTCAGATGTTGATCAGCGGAAATAAAAAATATTCACACCTTCGTATCTTGGTGTGTTGTTGCATCACGTATGGCTCTCGCTCAAAGACAGTATGCGTTAAGGCAAATGAGACGCGAGAACACTTAGACCTGTCAACATCAGCCTTAACATTTGTTTTAATGTCTCTTACCACAATATAATCCACAAAGATATAATTAAAGTTAAAACGCACTTTCTCACGACTTTGATAGTGGACACTTCTGGAACTCCTCTCTTAAAAGCTTCTAGCATTGGATCATTGGATGACTCTTGTTTCTGTTCTTGAATTTCATTTGTAGCAATGCTGTTGTCTGCAAATAAAAGAAAAATTTGAAAACGAAGTATTTCGCAATACATGCTCTTACCTTTCTGCATGTCAACTAGGTACATAGGCGCTAGCAGTCGAGCAATGTATTTCAATCATCAATGAACACTTTGGTAAGCGAAATTTCTTATGAACTGATCAGACAAATTGTTTTTTGGCGAAATGTTGTTCATGTTGCCTCAAGATTCTTGAGTCAAGCCTAACTTTGTTCCGTCATCTTTATCATCACTAGGGTTGTCGAATTTCGAACTTTTAATTCGAAATTCGAAACTCGAAATTTTTTACGGCCGATTTTCGGCATCGGATTGCAAATCTGATTTTACAACTTATACCCAACTTTTAATTCTGAGTATAGATTGTAAAATCAGATTTGCAATCCGATGCCAAAAATCGGCCGTAAAAAATTCGAGTTTCGAATTTCGAATTAAAAGTTCGAAACTCGACAACCCTAATCATCACGCTTTTGCAGTCAATGATTAGGGTCATTTCAGTTGCATTAAAACGCCTTTTCGCTGCTCTTTCTTGACTGTGCCGCAGGTGTAGAAGCTTTTCTGATGTGCAAGCGAAGTGCAAAACTGCTGACAAAAAGAAGAAGCCAATGAAAAAGAAGCCGTCCGTCGGTCAAAAAGCCGAAAAGAGACACGTGAAAGTGCATCTACCGGAAGTTGAAAAGTCATCTGAATCGAAACAGCCATCCAAAAAGTCAGTCAAAATAGAGCCTCTTCGATCAAAGCATCCTAAGCCATTAGAAAGCAATCAAAAGCAAGTGTCTTCAGCCCCACATCATCGAAGCAAGAAGTCAGTCAAACAGCAAATCCGCAAAAGAAAGAGCTTCCAGCCCGTCCAGCCAGTCAGAAATCAAACAGTGGATCAGATGAAAGCGAAGAAGTTGGTTCTGAGGGCTCTTCGCAGCTGCCCAAGCTATATGAAAAGCAGAAATCTCGGCAGCACAGCAAGGAAAAGGAGCAGTCAAGCTATGGACAAGAACTGAATGGACATGTTGAGAAAATTCGCAGCTTCATTCGCCGACTCATACGGACTGAAATCCCGAAAAACAGGGAGTCTTTTGAAGAGATGAAAGGATTGCTGCCGAAGTACGCCACTCGTCACGCCTTTGATGCAAATATTAAGAAGTGCCGATTTGTGGGTAAAGCTGTCTATTTCTGTCATAGCTGATAGCCTTTTTCAATTCAGATGTGCTTTGCATCGACCAAAGCCGCATTTTTGGTGAATTCCGCTAACAACTTCATTCATGGCAGTCGTGTACCCATTACTGAGGATGGCAAAAACGAGGTGAGCACACATTCCTTAAATTTAGTAAGTACTCGGTGGACCTCGTGAACGTCACGAAAGATCCGCTACACCTACGGTTCCTGTGACATGGATTGTAGGAAGCATTAAGTGTGGTCTTTGCGTATCTAATAAATTTTATTATTTTCATGAAATCTAATTTCTTTGGTTGCAGATGATTCTGACGCAACTGCCGCTGAAGAGCACCGTCATGGATTTTTGGCATATGATTTGGGATGAGAATGTTCATTCGGTGCTTGCAATTTTGACTGATGGCGAATGGAATGCATTTGGTAGACGACTTAAGCTAGTTCCGAAGCAAGAGTAAGTTGTTGGCTTGTCGTCTTTTGGCATTGTTTTTTGTTTTAGTGGATGTCTTCATAAACCTGACGGAATGTGCATCGTGTTTCAGCAGCAAGTAGTGGTCTCCGCTTTTTACTCAGTCATCTGTTATGGGCTGTCGTGGAAGGGGGTGCATAGATCAGTTCAATGGGTTCAATACAGCGGATGGGAGCATGGAAGATCACCAAGCGAGACCGGCAGCATTTGGCAGATCCATTCGTATTTAAGGTGAGTTTTTAAACATTCGTTTAGCTAATGTTGCGTGTCACTAGTTGATATCAGCTGCCTTCACCATCTAAAATTTTAGGCGTTCCAAGAAACCAATTGTGTGCATGAGTATGAGCGGTGTGGGACGTGCTGGAAGCTATGCGGTTTTGGAGGTTTGTGTTTTTCAAAGATTGATTTTTCGTTCTTTGATATTTGTGCTATAGATGCGCATGAAAGGATTCACAATCGTCATAATAAGCGCCTGAATTTATTGGACTGCGTGCAGAAAGTTCGGGACGCCAGGATGCATGCTGTGCAAAATCGCGTCCAACTTGGATTTATTCAAATCGCTCTGGTGGATCATTTATTGGCTTCCGAGGTTAATTAATTTTATTCCAAACACATTTTAAGATACAATTAATACATTTCTTTAGAAAGTCCGAACTGATTTGGAAAACAAGTATCTGGACCGATATCAGAAATTGAAGCAAATTCAGATGCAGTTGGAGGATATTGAAAGCGTTGCTCATTCTCATAACAGCAAGACCTCTGTAATATTCTAATAGTCTCATGATTTTGCGGCTCTGTCTGCCATTATATTGCAATGCCTATGTAATGTAAATAAAACTGTGTTCGGAAACCTGTGAAATGTGAACACGATGCACAGACTTAACTTCTATACTTCAAGCATTTAGATCCCGTATTGTGTTCGCGTTTTCACCTCAATTCTCAAAGTCTAAATTCGAGTTGTGTTTTTAACTGTCAAAACAGGTTGTGTCAAGAAATTTTACGGTTTTTCAAGTGACCGCAACATTTTTTCAGAGCTATTTCAAAATTCTTGTTTCGCTTTTTATTTTTTTCTCGCTCGCATGTCAAAACACGATTTTTGCTTGGTTCCCCTCTATTTTGGTCACGATCTGTGGTTGGCTTCTATAAATGCGAGGCCCTAACTACAGGATGGTCCAAACAATAATCTTTTTTTGACACTTCTGTTTTCTGCTTGTGTTTTTTGCGACAAAAAAAGTAAAAGACAGAAAAATCATGGGCCCAAGTTGCAGTCTTACGCCATAGGCGCAAACTCACTGCAAAAAATGTTTTTGATTAATTTGTAAACTGAATTTTGACCAGTTTCGGTCGTTATCAGGGCTGGAGAAACATTTTAAACGTAGGTAACAAACTTATTTCGATTTTTTGACCGAAATGTTAATTTTCTGTTAGGTTCTGTTTTTCTGCATCTGGTTTTCTGTCTTTCTGCTTCTGGTTTCTCAAGAAGACCCGGGAGCAGCCCTGACTTCAGGGTACAATTTTTAGACCAAAACTTTATATATAATAACCATATATTTGCCCATATGTTCTGATCTGTTTCTTCCGATATCTTTTCTGAGCTTTAATCGTTAAAGCAAATATAGTATACCCACTCCACTCAACTATAGTATACCCACCCCACTAAACTACAGTATACTCACTCCACTGAACTGCAGTATAACCCCTGCACTGAACTATAGTATACCACCCCACTCAACTATAGTACACCCACCGCACTTAACTATAGTATACGGCTCTAGGTAAATTCATCCTCGGTAAATTCATCCTCCGGTAAATTCATCCTCTAATTTTGTCTTGACAGGAATATTGGGTAAAAATATTTGTTTGTTATTTCAACGGTCCTCATCTACCTGCAGTAGCACCAGTCCACTCCAAGTGGCTCAGATTTACCTTCAATGATCATGATCTTCTCTCAATGGTAAAGATGCAACCTTTAAGGTTCAGATATACCCTTTATAGTTTATATCCTCTCTAAATAGTCCAGGTCGACCTACAATAGTACCGGAGTGGGTAGGTCGTGACGTACCTAGGTATGGGTAGGTGAGCAGGTGCCTGAGTAGATAAGCCAGGAGAGTAAGTAGTAAAAACTTTTTAGGGTATTTTAGGCCCTTTTTGGTGATTTATCACATTTTTCTTGCTGGAGCTGGGCAAAAAGACTCTAAATGCATTTTCGATCAAGAGTCTAGCTCGGAATTATGTCTAAGGTAAGTCTGTGCGCGCATCTCTAACCAACCAAGCCCCCTGCGCCCCTTCGGGGGCGCAGGGGGCTTGGTTGCTTGGGGTTGAGATGCGCACACACACATACCTGAGACACGAATCACTCGAAAGTGACTCTGGATGCATAAAAACATATGCATACCAGAGTTTATATATGCGGTAGGCCCAGAAAGTAAAAACCTGTTCAAAATCTATCATTTTTACCTAGATTTTGCCTAAAAAGGTTTAAATTTGGTCAAAAATGCCCTAAAAGACCGACTACTCCCAAGGGGTGTGTGGCAAATTTTCGTGTATGCCATAACTGGGGCTCCTGCAAGTCAAATCGCTGTTCTAGTATTATGAAACCGTGTTCAGGATACGATTCTGGATATGTTACAATGATTTTTACTTACTTTAACCCAAATCCAAAATTTGGAGTTTTGATGTGGATACCCATCTGGGGAAGTGCCAGAGGGTTCTACTACCTACCCTCAGGCTTACTATTCTTATAAAAAACTATTTCATGAATGTTGATCAAGAAAAATGATGTATGTTACCACCAGGACTGGAACTTGTAACTTTAAAGATTTGGAGGGACATGTGTAGAATACATGTTTGAGTTCGTTCTAATGTACACTGGCCCATTCTGCGCCTAAGCACAAAGCACAAAAAGTGGGCTACTGTAGTGTGGAGATGATCCAGAGTCCTGCTCCCCGAAAAAAATTCAAAAAGTATGATAATGAAAATTATTCCTGTCAAGACAAAATTAGAGGATGAATTTACCGGAGGATGAATTTACCGGAGGATGAATTTACCGGAGGATGAATTTACCGGAGGATGAATTTACCGGAGGATGAATTTACCAGAGGATGAATTTACCGAGGATGAATTTACCGCCGCCCATAGTATACTACCATCATTTAATATTCATTTTTTTGTTGTCTTAATCGAAAATTTATAAGTCTCTGAGTCTGGGGTGGATATACTGTAGTTCAGTGGGGTGGGTATACTATAGTTCAGTGGGTTGGGTATACTATAGTTCAGTGGGGTGGGTATACTATAATTTAGCCTAATCGTTACAAGTTCTTCCATTGTAGACCATTTTTTGATGGAATCTTGAAATTCTCATTATAAATTTTTTAATGTTTTAGAAATGTCGTTTCCCTTGTTTGACCGAAATCGTCTTGTCCAGAAGGGTATTGTAAAGAAGAAAGTACGGAAAATTGAGAAGCATCCATTAACACAATTCGTGGACCAAAGGGTTTTCAATTTTCACGCTTATTGTCCTTGTACGCTATTTGTTTGTTAAGATTGCTGGGAGTGGAAACCAAGAAGGCGTCAGTAGATTCGAAACGTCCTCTCAAGTGGTTGGCTCGCCCAATCATCACCGTTATTCTAATGAAAATCAGTGGTCAGACTCAAGAAATTCTTTCAATCGCGCCTTTCCTCCTAGTACTTATGTGAACACAGCAAAGGTGACAAAACCAATCAGCTCAATCAGGAATGGCTTTGTGGGTAGAAATTATCCGTCTTATATGAATTATTCGTCACCTTCTACAGTGTCTTACTCTAATAGGGGGTGATGAAAATCATTTTACAGTTTTGCACTTTTTGATTTCCAATAATTCAGGTCGTCATTTTCTAAATCACCTAGGGGGATAAGGAAATCAAGCCAGATCAGTCGATCTTCACAGCGTAATTTTTCTACTTCTATTTTGTGGTAAGCTTAGTGTTTGATCTTTTCAGTTTACTCAATACCAAAAATGACGCAAAGTAAGTGCTTTTGGCTTTTATATTTACGAAAACAGAACAAACATCTAAATTTAGGTGCATTTGATCAGATACTTCCAGTATCTACACCAAAGAGGCAGTCAAGAGGTGGTAAGCTTTCCTCACTTTTGGCCAATGTGATCCGTGAGAAGCAGTATCAAACAACCGTATCTCGCCTCCTTAGCTTCTCTGGCGACGACTACTTTGAACAACAGGAATATTCAGTGGATTCAGCTAGTTTGAGATCCAGTTACTCCGGATGGGGAACTCACGTAATTCGAGTGTCGGACTCAACAAGTATTGCTGTGCGTGAAAAAGAAGGTCCAATTATTCGACAGTTGGCTGCACCAGTTTCACATCAGCCTAAACAATTGTTCGTCTGGTCTCTTCTCCTGTGAAAATTGATTGCATTGATGGTGTGTCTATTGTCGGCGGCTATGTGAAAATTTAATTGTTGTGGTGCTTCATGGTCTATGTTGGATGAGTCGAGAATAAAGCCACTTCGGAACTTAATCCTTTGCGGAAAAATATGCGAATAATTGTACTTTCTAAAAATGGCCGCTTAGATTTGTCCTCATTTTGCGATCTCAAATCATACTTTTGTTGAAGGGCGTGGTCGCCTGTTCAAAATTTGTCTTCGCTAATTTAAATTCTTTTTGAATCAATGAACCTCTATAGAGATTTTTGACGCTATTCGTTTTTATCCACGCCCCGACCCGCCCCGAATAATGATTCAGGGGTACCTAAAACCAGTTTTTTAAGCCTAAAAATTGTTGTGTGTGTGTGTGTGTGGGGGGGGGGGTATGTAAAGTCAACCAAGCTGAAAAATCCGCAAAGAAGTTCAATGATTCGGGTAATTTTTTGAATCTGCGGATGCAATTTTTGAACAGTTACCAGACCCTTTTGAAATTCGTATCCTAATTCTTATTTTAGCAGTAATAAGCGTTAGATAGAATAGCGTATTTCTCCCAAATACCCTAAAAAATCCTTATTTTGAGCATGTGTTCTTAAAGGACCATGGTTTTGAACGCAGCGACATTGGCGGGGGACACTTTTTATCATTGAGACCAATTTAGTTTGAATGTAAATTATTTTTTATTTGCATTGCAAATTTAAATTTTTATGCCTTGGTCCAGCAATAATCATAATCTCATATGAGTAGTATGGTGCAGTGAAAGTAGCCAAAGTTGTCCGATCTGGCAATGTCAAGCAATGTTGGGCTCGACTAGTAGACGGTTTAAATTTTGATAAAATTTTAGATGCAAACTGTTGTGTGGAAGTGTTATTCGTATCTGTTATTGTCTTGACACGACATCGAGTCATCTGTTGACTCGTGTCCCTATGTTCTTGAGTTGTAATCATTCCGTTTCCGTTATAAAACTATCTTGTTGGTTCGCCCTGCTATCTCTCTCAGCTCTCAAGAATACTACACAAACAAAAAATAATTTGAAAAATAATCGTTGAATATTTTCAGAGTAAAAAAGTGGGCTTGACTTTACTTGACCCCCCCCCCCCCCCCCCACGGCTGACCCACTTTTGATGACAATTTTGAAAAACCGATTGCATATTCGTGTTTCTCGACCCCGATTTAGGCGCGAATTTACCAGTCGTTTCCGGTAAAGTGAAAAATTTTTTTTTGTCAAACCACAGGGGGGGTATCATGGATTTTAGTCAAAATTTGAAAAATTTGAATTCGCGCCTTTTGAATTTTGAAGGATTAAGGGCTGTATAGGGAGGGGAAGGGAATAAAAGGGGGCCACTAATCACACAAGGGCCACTAACAAGAAGATGTTGAACATAGTTTTGAATACTGGGCCTACCGCATAAATAAACTCTAGTATGCATGCTTTTTCATGCATCCAGAGTCACTTTCGAGTGATTTGTGTCTAAGGTATGTGGGTGTGCGCATCTCAACTCCAAGCCCCCAAGCCCCCTGCGCCCCCTTCGGGGGCGCAGGGACTTGAGAGTTAGAGATGCGCGCACTCACTTACCTTAGACATGATTCCGAGAAGTACTCTTGATCATGAAATGCATATAGAGGCTCTTTTTGCCACGGCTCAGTTAAAAAACATGGTAAGACAGCCAGAATATACCAATATATGTTTTTTCTAACGTTCTGCCATAAAAGTGGCCCCTTTTATTCCCTTCCCCTCCCTATACAGCCCTTAATCCCTTCAAAATTCAAAAGGCGCGAATTCAAATTTTTCAAATTTTGACTAAAATCCATGATACCCCCCCTGTGGTTTGACAAAAAAATTTTTTTCACTTTACCGGAAACGACTGGTAAATTCGCGCCTAAATCGGGGTCGAGAAACACGAATATGCAATCGGTTTTTCAAAATTGTCATCAAAAGTGGGTCAGCCGTGGGGGGGGGTCAAGTAAAGTGTTACCAAAAAGTGTCCCATGCCAATTCGAATTTCTCAAATGTCGCTGCTTCCAAAAACCATGGTCCTTTAACTTCAAAATTTTAATATACAACTCTTAACTGAAAATGATTACAGCATAGTTGCACGAGCGCCTGCGCCGCCATTTTTCTATTTTTATTAAAATGCTCCTAGCATCTGCGGTAATAGCAAGTATAACCAATAAGATTTTTTTTAATCCACAAGTAAGTAATTGGCAGTCTCGAAAAAAATTATCAGCAACACTGGCGCCCAAAATTGTCAGGTCGGCTCAAAATTTGTCAGGTCGGCGCCCGGCGCCCGTGCTACTATGGATTACAGTCAAACTTCGATATAACGTACACCCTGGGACCAGGTCAGGTGTACGTCATATCAGGGATAATTTTGACAGAGTTAATTATTGAAGCGACCGGGCCAGGTATACGTTACATTGGGGGTGTACGTTATATCGAAGTTTGACTGTAATTGCTTACGAGACATGTTCAAAAGTGGAACAATATAAGATTGAAATTGTAACAGTTCAATTCAATTTACTTCAATAATGCATTTTGAAATTTTTTTGTTGAAAGTGAAGTCGCAAATTCAACATTTTGTTCTGAACGAGTTTTGTTGACGTTTTACATGGTGACCACATTGAACATACTGAGTATTTGACTATATACAGCTCGCTCATTCCGCTTTAAAAGAACGGGATGAAATCTTTCGACTTTTTCTGTTTGGGTCTTTTGCATAACAAAATTTAAAATTTCAGCTATTAGAAATATAACGAAGTTTCCCTGGTAATTTTTTCCTGAGTCACTTTACATGGGCATGCTCGGGCAGCGAGCGATTGCGCAATTTGAAATTGCGCAAATTCAGATTGCGCAAATGCGAATCGCGCAAATGCACACAGGAACTCGGGGTTAAGTTTCAATTGGGTCATGTTAAACTTTAATTCGAGCAACTATTAAACTTTAAAAACGACGACCTAGTACCTTAACATGACTTTATTTAAAGTTTAACCTTACCCAATTTAAACTTTAACTTTACTCTAATTAAACTTTTGTCTGACTAAATTTAAACTTGGATTTCACCCAATTTAAATATTAATTTCACCCAATTTAAACTTGGATCTTACCCAATTTAAACTTCAAAAAGTAAGTCGGTTACCAGGCGGAACCAAACTATGGGTGGTATTTAATTTTGGCCATAGAATTGTGAAAAATGGCCATAGAATATTTAAATTTGGCCATAGATTTTTTTGGCCATAGAATATTGAAAATTGGCCATAGAATACTGAAAAATGGCCATAGATTTCTGAAAAATGGCCATAGATTCTGAAAATTGGCCATAGAATTCTGAAAATTGGCCATAGATTTTTTTTGGCCATAGAATATAAAAAAATGGCCATAGATTTTTGAATTTTGGCCATAGATTTTTGAAAATTGGCCATAGATTTCTGAAAATTGTCCATAGATTTCTGAAAATTGGCCATAGATTTTTTTGGCCATAGAATATTGAAAAATGGCCATAGAATATTGAAAAATGGCCATAGATTACTGAATTTTGGCCATAGATATTGTATTTCTGTCATACACATAGGACAAGTAGTTAAATTACGCGCTGATTGTTACCAATCAAAGTTACCGATAAGTTACCGATCAAGATATCGTCCAGCACTACGACCTGCTCAACGGTGGACTCTACTTGGTGAACTGGGAACACTATTTGGTGGGCTTCAGTTCTTTTGATCGCGGGTAGATTTTATAAAGTGAGTGTTTCAGGAGTTGAAGTCGCTCTTCTACATAATTAGTCCTTCTCCTAATTGGCCGCGCTACTTCTCATGCAATTGCTTTGTTGGTGCGAAGAAAGGTCTTTGCAAGCACGCTCTCCTGATCATGCGCAATGAAGGAAGAATCGAGTTTCCGAGTCATGCCACAGCTGATCCATTGGGCAGGAAAAGAAAGAGAGGAAGGCCGAGCCAAGGATAAATATTGTTCAAACGTTGGTGATGTTATTGTTTTGGATGTTTATGGCTGTCTGTTGGAAACTGATAAAGTTACGTGAGAAATAGTATGTTTGCTTAGCTTCAGTAGCTGATTTTGTTATCCAAAATCTATAGTAATATAACAGCGCGTAATTTAACTACTTGTCCTATGTGTATGACAGAAATACAATATCTATGGCCGAAATTCAGTAATCTATGGCCATTTTTCAATATTCTATGGCCAAAAAAATCTATGGCCAATTTTCAGAAATCTATGGTTAATTTTCAGAAATCTATGGCCAAAATTCAGTAATCTATGGCCATTTTTCAGTATTCTATGGCCATTTTTCAATATTCTATGGCCAAAAAAATCTATGGCCAAAATTAAATATTCTATGGCCATTTTTCACAATTCTATGGCCAATTTTAAATATAACCCCAAACTATTGCATCTGTGTTGCACCACCACAGTCTTACCCACTAGGCTACCACGTCGTTTTAAATGTTCAGGGTTATGTATGGACTATATACTGGTATGACTGTTTCTGCAATCCTAATTTTTATTGAGTTTCTACCAAAAGTTTTTTATTTTTTCATGATTAGAAAGCAATTAAAGTTTAAATAGCACTATAAAAAACAATTACTAGTGTTACTGCGTAAAAAGGACTGTAAAAAGGGACAGGTAAAAAGAGGGCCAGTAAAAGAGGGCTGTGTAAGGTGGCCAGATACTTAACTGTATTTTTCATATCCTTTTTTCTTCTGAGATATTTCTTGTGATACTAGTTAGTAATTGCTATTATTGTGGTTGATAATACTTAGGTACTACAGTCGAACCTCGATGTGACGCCACCCCTTGGGACCGGCCAACAGGTGGCGTTATATCGAGGTCTGACTGTGCTGGTCATGCCCTACTTTTTTTTATTTCTTACAGCAACTGGCTGACTACTACATTCCGAGCGCATCAACGTCGAACACTATAGAGACACTCGGCTGTACCCAGATTGTGTGCATCCGCTAAACAAAGCTACAACAAACACTCCATATTACTACAGTCGACATGACACAAAACGATAAATATGATAATAATTAAAAAATATTCCGAATTATCGTAGTAGTCTAAGTATGGGTGATCCGATTTTTTTCGAAATTTGTTTGAAATTAGTCTTTCTTGTTTTGTAACAAACTTCTATTATTTAACACGTTTGTCTGTAATCCAGCTTCAGTTCTATTGCATAATCCAAACCAAGTGACCGTCCATTTGGTGCAAATTTTTATTATGTTTTTTTGGGTTCTAAAACTTGTTTTTTGCACTCATCCGAGCACTCTTAACACTCCGCTTGTCACGCGTAGTAATGCCTCTACTGATACAGAATTTCACGTTGAACACGATGGTGAAATTTAGTTTGCAAAAAGTTGGTATTTGCGGGTCATCTGCCTCTCTGAACCAACCAAGTCAGAATTTTCGCTCATGTCACTTCAAGAGGGCAGATCTCAGGTTTTTTTTTTTCTCATTTTTCAGCAATTTTTATTTCAAAGAAAGCACAGATCACGGGCTTTCTTATGAGATATCATGCAGGTATTTACGATTATTATATACAAGAATTTTAGTTCGAAGAAACAATTGCGTCATTTTTCAAAAGCGCTGTTGATGCTTAAATAAGCAAAGGAAAGTGTAATAACCGTCATTTTCAATTATTGATGTATATCATTGAATAGAGCAAGAAAAACTGCGCCGAAAAACTTTCAGAGCAGTGTAAAAAAGAGGCTTTGGCAGTGTTTAGCAAGACTGTTAAAGAATTTCAAAATCAACTTTGACGTAAAACTCATATTATTAGAAACTTTAATTTTTGACACCAGATTCTAGTTCAGCATGGTCGATTTACTTATGAAACTGTGAAATTTTAAATTCCGCTCAAGACAAAAATATTCAAATTCTGATTTTTTTCAAATTTAAATATAAAATTTCACAGCAACTTCTCATGTTTAAGAGCAGTTTCATAAGTAAATCAACCATGCTGAACTAGAATCTGGTGTCAAAAATTAAATTTTCTAATAATATGAGTTTTACGTCAAAGTTGATTTTGAAATTTTTTTAACAGTCTTGCTAAACACTGCCAAAGCCTCTTTTTTACACTGCTCTGAAAGTTTTTCGGCGCAGTTTTTCTTGCTCTATTCAATGATATACATCGATAATTGAAAAATGACGGTTATTACACTTTCCTTTGCTTATTTAAGCATCAACAGCGCTTTTGAAAAATGACGCAATTGTTTCTTCGAACTAAAATTCTTGTATATAATAATCGTAAATACCTGCATGATATCTCATAAGAAAGCCCGTGATCTGTGCTTTCTTTGAAAATAAAAATTGCTGAAAAATGAGAAAAAAATCCTGAGATCTGCCCTCTTGGAGTGGCATGAGCGAAAATTCTGACTTGGTTGGTTCAGAGAGGCAGATGACCCGCAAATACCAACTTTTTGCAAAACTAAATTTCACCATCGTGTTCAGCGTGAAATTCTGTATCAGTAGAGGCAATTAATACGCGTGACAAGCGGAGTGTTAAGAAGGCTTTATAATAGTGAAAATGCTATTTTGCATTTTTTAGTTTTGTTAAATTTATTCAAATGACAGTTTTCTGCCTCCAAACTATTTTTAGATTATCGTAATAGTGCACGAAAAAAGATTTTTGAAGCTGAAACATATGAAAAAAAAATTTCGCCCGGGTGGACATGCATATTCACCAGTTTAACTCTCATATGGATTCATTGGACCAAACTTCCTCATTTCAATCTATCAGCCGGGGTATCCATTGATCAGAAGTATCCATTCATATCCAGATATCTCCATTGTCTTGAAAGACCTGAGCATCGCGTACTAATACCTTGGCTACTATTGCTCAGGCCCTTTCACGTAGATACCGATACCGAGGGATCCCTTTGTACCAACACCTGAGTACCTTTACTTAGATACAAAAGCCTGAGTACCGCCTGGATACCTCACGGGTATGAAACTAATATAGACTAGAGTTCCGGCAAGTGAAATCGCTGTTTTAGAATTATCAACCATGTTCAGCACATGATTTTGCACAAGTTCACTGATTATCAATTACTTTCAGCCGAATTTTCAACATTTCGAAATTAGAGGACACCCATTTTTTTTCAAAAGTCCATATCTCAGCACTCTTATATTCAAAAAAATCTGTAACAGGGGTTTTGTAGCTTGTGTGAAAGTGGGGATTTACCGAGGGTGAAATGAGTAGGTTGGGGCAATCAATAACAAGGAAAGTATCCGAGGTGTGATTCTGAGGACGAAAGATAATAAAACAAATTCAGTGTCTTCTTGTGGAGCAGCCCCAGGTTACGTGTGAAAGTGGTTGGCCAACCCCAAGTGATAGTCGAAATTTTGAGAAATAATTAATTGAAGTTCGAAATGTGACCATGATACGGGTATAGGTTTTGGTGGAGTATATAATCCTTTCCTCAATTTTTTTTCTTTTTTCCACAAATGAAAATCACCCGTATCATCATAATTCTTGACTCCTTAATAGGCACGGTAACGCTTGTTTTCAAAAAATCGAATTTTTTTCGGTTTAGTCTTAGTCCCCCAAGCGAAAAACTAAAAATAGTCAAGAATTTTTTAGTTTAATTTGGATCTAAAACAATTCTACCTTGTTTTCAACAATGCTCTCGCAACAAAAAAAACTTTATGCATTCTTAATTTATGCATCAATTTAAACAATATTTTTTCTTGACAATTTTATTTATTTTTGCCATGGAACTAGGGTTAAACTAGAAAAAAATCGATTTTTTGAGGACCAAGTGTTACCCTCTCTATTCAGGGGTCAAGAATCACGATAATACGAATGGTTGTACCTTGAAAAATTAAATTTTGAGTAAAAGATTTTAGACGCTACTGTCATATACCACCCTCCCCCCCCCCAATAATTTTTCACGTACCCCAAAAACCATACTTTTTTTTTGAAAAGTGGTGAAATTATCACGTGTTGTCCCTGAACCTAATGCCTAAGCCCCAAAGCCTAAGGGCTAAGCCTAATTCCTAATTGGGGGAAGGGCGGTGGTAGAGGGCTAAACTTTAGTGAAGAGGTCAACAGACATTTTTGGCTTCAAAATATTGTAGGTGAACATTGGGGCCAACGAAGTATTGAACGAAAATCGTTTAAGACAGTATCAACATTTCAGGGTCAACAAAAATGTTGACCCCAACTATGGACACTGCCAAACACTATATCCTACCTAAAACTTATATCGCACAGCTCAAAAGCGATTACAAACATGATAAAAATGCATATTCACATAAATATATGCGAAAAAAGTGAAAAGTGGGTGTTAAACCTTAAATAAAGTTTAAATCAAGTCAAACTTCACCCAATTTAAAGTAAGACTTTACCCAATTTAAAGTTTAAATTTTAACTGGACATTTTAAAGTTTAAATCGGGTGAAGTTAATGTTTAAATAAACTTTGAATAAACCTTAAC
This sequence comes from Ditylenchus dipsaci, assembly GCA_004194705.1. Classification (NCBI taxonomy): domain Eukaryota; kingdom Metazoa; phylum Nematoda; class Chromadorea; order Rhabditida; family Anguinidae; genus Ditylenchus; species Ditylenchus dipsaci. The sequence goes on from SADC01000479.1 coordinate 70,735, forward strand.
TTTACCCATTATTCACTTTTCCAGGTCAGGTTAAAGTTTAAATTGACTTTGGTTCCTATTTAAACCTTAACATTACTCCATTTCTACCTTAACCTTACTTTATTTAAACTCAAACCGAGTTCCTGTGCAAATTGCGCCATATTCAAATTGCGTAAATGTAAATTGCGCTAAAATCAGCTTTACAGATTTTTTCTTAACACACACACATTCAAAAAGGGTGGGCACTCCTATAGAAAGGTCCACACTGCATTTTTGCAAAAAAAATTACATATGCAATTAAAATTACAAATGAAGTAAATTTTCAAAAAAGGGGTGGGCACTCATATAGAAAGGTCTATACCAGTGATGTAAAAGCACCGGTGCGGGCACCGGTGCCGGTGCCAAGTTTTTGCTGGCACCGTGCTGGTGCCGGTGCCCAATTTCATCGAAAAAGCACCGGCACCGGTGCCGCACCGGTGCCGGTGCCAATTTTTTCGCTGGCACCGCTGCCTATTTTTAACAAAAATTCGAATATTTTTTTCAATTTCAGTAAAACATGAAGTGCAGATGCCACTTTTTGCTCGAGTAAAGGAGGGACACTTCATGTATGCACCGCCCTAGGTCATAGGTTCGACTACCACCGGCTGCATACCTTATTTTTTTTCTCCTTTTATTCACAAGTTTAGTGTCAAAATGTAGCCAAGGTTATGGGCTTTCATTTGAGCTATCATACAGATGAAAAATTAGTATAAAGTGTTAGCTAAAATTCAAAAACATTGAACCATGTCCAATCCGATGAAATCCTAAATAGGACTATACCAGTACTTTTCGATAGTATTCTGGAACTGATGTTTTTTCCCAATTTTTATTTACACACTCATTTGCAACCTTACACTCAAAATGTAGCCAGCTACTTGCCGTCATTTTCAGCATACGTTGTATGAAACAATGTAAATTGAAATCTCAAAAAATGTCAGTTTCTAATTAATACTGAAATCCTACCTCTCAATAGTACTTATTTCTTCCCTGGTCAAACATTTGCTAGCTACCTTGCTTTTCTGAAGTGATTTCGGTGTGAAAAAATTTCTATCTTGTTCCCCATGAAATTCTGACTCTAGAAAGTCACTAAAAGCGTTGATAAATAAATAGAATTGGTGGAGGCTCAGGCTATATGAGACTAAGTACGCATCATTTTTGCTGGTTTCCTTTGATTTTGATGGTCATTTGCTTTAAATCGCAAAATTGAGGCAGTTGCTAACAGCGAAGCAGTGCTGGAAATGATCGAAATCGGTTGCACGATAGTTTTTGACTCTAGATGTCACTAAACTTAGTAAAAAATAAAAAAATGTGCACCTAGCGGGATAAGAACAGTCGATTTTGGGCGATGCGTATATGAAGTGTTTGAAACAACAAAACTCATTCCCGTTGAAAATTAAACTTTTTACTTGAAAAATGTACTGAATGTGATAGGCACCGGTGCCGGTGCAAATGTTCAGCCAGGTGCCGGCACCGGTGCCGGTGCCCCATTTAAGGCCGGTGCGGCACCGGTGCCGGTGCCGACACCAGGCACCGGTGCCGGTGCGGTGCCGGTGCCAAAATTTACATTTTTACATCACTGGTCTATACCGCCTTTTGCCTTGGTCCTCCCTGTTGTTTTTCTTGAAAAATGCCTTGGTCCTCCTGCTGTTGTTAAAAAAAGCTCAAATTGTGAATCTGTGAATTTCAACGCTAAATTAATTTTTTCAACGGTATTTTTAAATTTGCCATAAAACAATGAAATTCAACGGTAAATTTGTGAAATTCAGCGTTAAATTTATCGTAAAGTCAACTTTACAGACCGTTGCCTCATAGAAATGACCCAAGGGTAAATAGTTGACGCAAAGCATACATTTTATTTCTGATGAAATCCATATATTAATTACCAGCAAGCAAAATACACATTCCTGTCCCACAACACTGCCTTTATTCAGAAACAACAATAACAAAGAGAAACATTCAAACCAGACAACAAATTTTCATACTCTTTCTAGGGCGTGACCAATCTTTCTTTTCCTCCTTCTCATCTGCCTTCCCTCCAGTGGCTGCGGCAATGGATCGATCAGCTTCTCGGACTCCATCAGGATGAGCGAGTGTTTGCAGACGACGTCCATGATTGCCTCAGGGCACGTGCAGGAAATGTAGCCGGCATAACAACTTGACTTCTTCAGCGAGTAGAACGAGTTTCGCAGTTCCTTACAGCGTGTCCAACTAGTGTAGGAAAATGTAAATATAACGGATAATAGGATTTCTGAATTCCTTCTTACATGTTTAACCAACCTTCTGTCAGACAATCGTGTCGCTTGCTCCAGCTCTTCCCACATCGGTCGCAATCCCTCGGCCGTTTCTTTGTAGTCTTTCGAGCCGATTAGCCAGATGTGCTCTTCCTCTCCAACGAAGTAAATGACCGGTCTCTTCTCTTTCTTCGCCTCGGAGTAGCCACGAGCTAGAAAATTTCTGTAGCGCTTGCATGATGAAAGGCTGCCCACTCCATTTTGCATCCCAGTGTATCAAAAGCGTTCTAGCGGCTAAAATACGGGTGAATAAATTCTCAACAATCGGCAATAATCAAAAAAAGTTAAACCTGCGTAAAACTCTTTGTCACAAGTCGCGCGGGCCAAAAGCTTGACGTCCTCAGTCATCTCGTCACGCGAATCCTCGTAGATCTTTGCCTTCAAGAGTTCATTCTCAAGATTTGGACGGACATGGAACCAACACATTCCCCTTCTAGCCGATGGAAGTTCCTATCTGCAAGCTAAATGTAAAGAAATTACTCGTCACAAACGATTTGTCTTGATGGAAAGTAATGAAACCATCTGCTGGATACAGTAAATATGGATAGAACTTACCACTTGTGATCGGAGGCGCCCCATCAGCGATCAGTATTCGTTGCTCGTACAAACGAACTGGATCCCATCTCGAAATAGCATGCATGAATTGGCCGTAACTCCACTTGCACTCGTGTCTATTTGGTTAGTGAACTTGTTGGAGCTGTTATTGGAATCGCTAAAACAAAACATTATTAACAAGATCAAAGACACAACGGGTTAATCATACTATGTCCAATATCCTCCATCTCAGCCATCCACACATCTGCGTCTTTCTTACTAGAGCACTCCTTCACAGTCGTCCATTCGCGCGCCGCTCCTCGCCTCTTCCTTGACCGACTTGAGATTGCATCTGAAATAGTGCTGAAAATGTTTCTGCCTGAACGATTCACAAACATTGATACACAAACGGACTGTGAAGTTGACTTTACGATAAATTTACCGCTGAATTTCACAAATTTACTGTTGAATTTCATTGCTTTATGGCAAATTTGAGAATACCGTTGAAAAAAAATTAATTCACCGTTGAAATTCACAGTTTTACCGCTGCAATCCACCTACAGGCAAAAAAAAAATTAAATATGCAATTAAAAATTACAAATGAAGTAAATTTTCAAAAAAGGGGTGGGCACTCCTGTAGAAAGGTCCATACCGCATTTTTGCTTTGGTCCCCCCTGTTGTTTTTTCTTGAAAAATGCCTTGGTCCGACCTGCTGTTGTTTTGAAGGTGATCATGGTGAAGGTGATCATGTTAACCATGATCACCATAATCTCAGTGTTGCCATAATTGGTGCCTAGTAAGTTGAATGTGGTTCGTGAACATTTTTGTTGTTGAACGTGAAAATTAAAAAACAACAACAGGGAGACCAAGACAAAAATAAAGAGAAAAAACAACAGGGGGACCAAGGCGAAAAACCTACCCGCTTCTAGTATAGGGCCAACTGCGCATATGTTTGTTATAGTTTTTGTATGTGTTATAGTATTTGTTATAGTGTTTGTTATATTATTTACAGTCGACGCTCTCTATAACGACGCTCTTTATAACGACTCGCTCTTTATAACGATCCGGAAAAAAAACTATTCGGTCCTGAGCTAAGGCATTCAAGTCCAAACGACGCTCTCTATAACGACTCGGTTTAGCCGGTCTCTTGAGAGTGTTAAAAGTGGCTTCCGGGACGGGACAATAAAATATGGAAACCGAATATTTTCCCGGGACGGGACACCGGGACTTAGACAGGGTCAAATTTTTTTCAAACCCATACCGGGACGGGACAATTGCATGAAACTCCACCGGTCGGGACGGAATGTCCCGTCCCGTCCCGTCCCGCCTCCATCTCTAGGGTCAACTGCCGACCAATTATCAAATTCTGACTAAAATTTAACTTTTCTCTCGAGGTGAACCAAGCAAAAAAGAGTCTCTATATGCATTTTATGTCAAGAGTACTGCTCGGAATCATGTCTAAGGTAAGTGAGTGCGCGCATCTCTAACTCTCAAACCCCCTGCGCCACCCTTCGGGGGCTTGTTTGCTTGGGGTTGAGATGCGCACACCACATACCTTAGACGCAAATCGCTCGAAAGTGATTCTGGATGCATGAAAACAATACGCATAGCAGAGTTATTTATGATGTAGGCCCCAGTATTCAAAACCATGTTCAACACCTTTTTTTTGCCCGAAAGGTATTTTTCCTCCTGCTACAAGACCGGGCCAAAGGCTCAGCCATTCATTAATTCAGCCTAGCACTCAAAAAGCGCCCTTCGGGGGCGCAAGGGCTTGGTTGCTTGGGGTTGAGATGCGCACACCCACGTACCTTAGACACCAAACACTCGAAAGTGACTCTGGATGCATAAAAACAATATGCATACCAGAGTTTCTTTATGCGGTAGGCCGCAGCTAACAAAACTATGTTCAAATTCCATCTTTTTGGTTTTTTGAGATGTATAGTACTCTTTTTGGTTTAATTATCTTGGGGGACCAAGACAGTTGGTCAATCTTTGGTAGCCAACTTTTTTTGTGAATCCACTTTTTAGTGCGGAAATTGTTAGGAAACAACTTTTTATCGTTTCTGGCGTATAAAATTACTTAGGAGACGTTTAAACCATATTCACAGTTAAACAAAAAAGGCCCCCCCCCCAAGTGCACAAGTACCACTATTTTTGTAATCATCGAACTTTTATTATGAAAGTAAGGATCAGAAGCTCTGGATAAGTAGAATATGAACTAGGCTTGGACACGGGACAGGAATCCCACAGAATCCCTGTTTTGGGAATTTCTAAATTTTTGGAAATCACGATCCCGAATACCGTCGGCCTATAGTGGATCCCAAAAAATTCCAAAATTTACAAAAAATTTTATTGAAAATTTATAAACTTTTTAAAATTTCCGTAGAATTAAATCTCGAATCCCGTCGGGATTTGATACGCAAATGTTGAGTCTAATAAGAACCCTTATAATATGAGAACCCTTTAGTCTATAACATGTTTTATTCAGTAAGCGTTTAACATACGTGAAAAACATCAGCACCAACAAGTGACTCAAGCGAAATTTTTCTTCTGCGAAGTAACATCAAAGTGGCTTGCGATATACCGGATCATAGAAGTTAACACATTTGGTTAGAGCGGCATTGAACATTGAGCATCGGCATTGAACAAACATTGAGTTCTATAAAATGGTAAAACAGATAGTAGAAAAAAGTGATTCTTTCTATCTATCCTTTCTATCAAAAAAAACAATTATGCCATTCGAAAGCTTAAAAATTCTGCACAAGATGCATCATTCAGAATTTAAAATACAAACCTTTCACATTTACGCAGGCAGTATTTTCTTACGCCAACTTTCGACCGCCGAAACGAGCCAATTTACACCAATTTAATTGGTTTGCTGCACCCTGTATAGCAGTTATGGGCAATTTAGTTGCCATTCGAAAGCTTATCTTTCTGCCTACAAAATGAGTGGTGAACGAAATATTTTGGTTGAGCACAAATAAATTTGACTGTTTTAATGATTTTTATCTTCAGTTCCCTTAACTTTTTTTTATTTTTCTTAAATTTGTCTTTCGAAAAGACTCTCATTTTAATGGTCATATCTTTTTGTGGAACCGAATAAAAATGTTTTCGGCGCATATGTTTCAAATTTAAGTCAGGGATTTCGAATGATATATTTGCCTTCAAAGTTTATGCATCACACAAGGTGCAGCAAACCAATCAATTGATGTAAATTGGCTCGCCTCAGCGGTCGAAAGTTGGCGTAAAAGAATACGTGCCTGCGTAAATGCGAAAGGTTGGTATTTTAAATGGAAATATAATAAAAATTGCCCCATTTGCCGGAAAAGTTGCCCCATTTCCAGAAAAGTTGCCCCATTTTCGAATTTCCAATCAAAAAGCAGAAAAGTTGCCCCATTTACCATAAAAGTTGCCCCATTTGCCACAAAAGTCTCCACATTTTCTAATTTCCAGTCAAAAAGCAGAAAAGTTGCCCCATTTACCATAAAAGTTGCCCCATTTGCCACAAAAGTCTCCACATTTCTAATTTCAGTCAAAAAGCAGAAAAGTTGCCCCATTTACCATAAAAGTTGCCCCATTTGCCACAAAAGTCTCCACATTTTCTAATTTCCAGTCAAAAAGCAGAAAAGTTGCCCATTTACCATAAAAGTTGCCCCATTTGCCACAAAAGTCTCCACATTTTCTAATTTCCAATCAAAAAGCAGAAAAGTTGCCCCATTTACCATAAAAGTTGCCCCATTTGCCACAAAAGTCTCCACATTTTCTAATTTCCAATCAAAAAGCAGAAAAGTTGCCCCATTGGCCAGAAAAGTTGCCCCATTTGCCACAAAAGTTGCCCCATTGGCCAGAAAAGTTGCCCCATTGGCCGGATTTTTCAAATTCACGATCTCTTATACTGTCATTACATTGTTTTACATACTAGTAGCTCTCAAAGTTTTACAGCACCACTCAAACAACAAATGACTTTATTCAACAACAATTGACAACACTTCAAAGACAACAAATTCAATAACATAAATCAGTCATGCCAGATCCTGCACCATCTGCCAGTCAATCGCCTCCCCGATGCGCTCCTCTTGATTGGACGAGGTATTGTGCTCCTTCCGCAATCACTCTCGGCTGCCTTTGCAACAAGATGGCGAAACAACATGAAATGTCCAAATGGGGCAACTTTTCTGGCCAATGGGGCAACTTTTCTGCTTTTTGATTGGAAATTCGAAAATGGGGCAACTTTTGTGGAAAATGGGCAACTTTTCCGGCAAATGGGGCAATTTTTAATTGTCTTCCATTTAAATTCTGAATGACGCATCTTGTGCAGAATTTTTCTAAGATTTCGAATGGTATAATTGTTTTTTTTTAATATTCTTAGGTTTAAACATGAAAATCTTGCATTTTTGTCCGTGTCAGGACTTTTGGCGCACCCTGTATTACAATCAACCACCCTGTATTCTTTTAAAAAAAGCGGCGGCCGCCTTAATGTTTCGGATGACCGAAAATCGGAAGATTTTTGGGTGCCTTAACAAAATTTGAAAAGTTCAATTGGTAGAGCTCTTGGAAGTTAAAGAGAACGCATACAACAGTTTTGTGAAATATTCACTCAAAGCTGAGAAAAGAGGTCCCGAAGTCAGGTTTCACCGAGTAAAAATTATACTAATACAGGGTTAAAAAGCAGGGTTCAAACAGCTAACAGAGTTAAATACAATAAATGTTGTCAAATTTTATAACTACGTGTGAAAAAAGTTTGCAACGTACAATCACATATATAATAAGATAATAAAGTAAATGATAATTATGATTTCAGTTAAATTTTTATCATGCAAATTCTTATGTTTTGTGTAGTATTTTAATGCATATTACACTTATAATACGAAGGACTGTGGAAGGCTTCTAATGGGTGTTAAACACGCAACGGTGTGTTGTAAAGTTTCTCATTCCGGTGCAGAATTTCGTGTAAAAGTCGGCATTTAAGTATGGATGTCGCGCTGTTTTAAATACCCGTCTATTTCAGGCTAGTTGACTTGTCTCCTAAGAAGTAGAGGTCACTTGTTCTTAGATACATACTTAACTGCTATATGTCAAAAAAAATGGCAGGGACGTGCTCTTTCGAATGTATGTATGTGAGGTGCGAGCTGTCTGCAAAAAGCTGGGCAATCGGCGTACAAAGTTCAAAAGCACTATTTCCAAACTAGTCAAATTTCAACGCTGAGCTGCTCGAAGGTCATGCTTGTGTCTTTTTGAAGGCTTGTGTTTGAAGGTCATTCTCAGAAAGGTCGTACTTACGTATAACTGCTTATTGCTTGCAGAAAAATTCCACAGCTACAAGATAGGCTTAAAAGCAGTGCAAAATATAACTTTAAATCACAGGAGAAAAGGTGAAACCAGCTACTTCTCTGTATAATACCGTATATTCTCTATTAACCACCCCCCCCCCACTCTCTAATAAACCCTTACTCACTAATAACCCCCCACCCACGGACCTCATATCTCAGTCTAGAGTGAACATTTCACAAATCTGTTTTTTGCGTTTGCGTCAAAATCCCAGTCGAAAAAGCTCTCGGAAGAGATCATTTTCAGAATGGCAGCCGAGAAGGATCAAGATTTATCGAACCAGATGAGGTGCAATATCGTGGCTTTGACTTCAGAAGTCTTCCAAAAGCCTTCAGATTTATTCGGGACTGTTGTTTCAAAAAATTTCGGTCACGACGCTTGTAAATTAATCACGCACCCCCGCCACTGCCTCCCGCTCACAGCTTTCTCCCTCGCTCCTGCCCCCCCCCCCTCGCAAAAAAATTGGAAAAATTCATTGAAACTTCACTTGACAAGCATTCTGCAAACTTGCACACAGAGGAGCCACAATCAAAAGTCTTGTTTTGAACCAAGTGTCCTGCAAAATTAGATCTACCTAACAATAACACTAATTAAATTTCACCTTCGGGTAGAAAACAATCACTTAGAAGGATTCTTTTCATAATATCCTGTTTCTGTCGACCTGAATATTTTCTTTTTGACCTATTTGCGTACCAAAAGTAGTTCACGCAAGCGGATTCAGATAGTTTCCAGCGTTTTCATGCAGTGAGTCATTAAAGAAAAGCATATCGTCAGGATATGAGTGCCTAAAAAAGATGTTTTTGTATAAAATCAATCAGAAAAAAGAATGCCGCCAATGACCAGTGAGTTGTCATGTGAATCGGTACCAGAAGAAGTTCATGTTCAAAGTGATCCACATCTATTGACCAATGAAGCACATTTTCGGTCCTTTCTTGGCAAGTTCCGGGTAGAAGAATGAATCAAATTCATGAATCTGAATCTTATCCAGACTTATTCCATAAATGACATTACCGAAAATTGACTTGCCTTCGGCAACACCAGGCAACACAAAAGCTGGAAGTATTAGATTATGACATCTCTGCTTAACCACTGCTTTGGCTGAAAACACTGCGTCACTCACTCTGTGATAATATTTCCGAAATTATCTTCGCGAAATTTCGTCTAACGGATATGCTTTAGAATCATCTAAAAATGCATCTGTCAGCACTAAAAGTTTACGCAAACTTTACCATATGTATCATCGAGTCTCATTACTGATATCAGTTTCTTGACTTTCAGAGTCTCATCGGTTTTTATTTTTAGCTAAATTACTAATATAGCACCAATTGCATGAATTAAATGAGTAACCTTGGTATTTTCTTAGGATGCAGAATATTGCTGGCGATTCCTTCTAAAAATTCTACTTTATCCGGAATCTGAGCTTAGCGATCGACTAAATTCTTCAGGTGCTCATTCAGATGACGGTAGGCAATTCTCCTGTCTCTTATTCTGCCATCAGGCTTTTTCCTAAAAAAGACAAAGGCATCAGTGAGAAAAACGCTTAAAATCCAGATATCTCCGCATTTGGTATTTGCCATTCCGTCCCATCCAGTTGGAAAGAAGGTTCATCTCCAGTATGTCCGGTTTCTCTTGAAAGTATTTTCCAGTGCAGATATCTACCAAAATCCTTTAACATGGGCTTGTTTTTTTCGAAACTAAGCAGCTCGAAGCTCATATTTGCCTAATCGATACAGATTTCGGTGAGAATATCAGATAGGTCAGAAGTAAGTTTTAAGAAAAAATGTAAACATCAACACAATTTAAAAGCATTAACATTGCGTTCCAAAACAAATTTGTTGATGAATACGTGTGTTGATGAATTTAAGTGTTGATCAATTCGATGTTGATGAATTCGGTGTTGATGAATTTGCTTAACGCCCTCATTTTCAAGCTGAGAATCTTAGCTACAAATTGAGTGGCCAACTTTCAAAAAACGATCTCGAAGTCCATAGAATATACGTGAAGCCACAAATTTTTTTTTGAAAATAACCGCAAGACTTTTCGGACAACCTAATACTAGTGCAACTGTTTGACCTAAAAACTACATGAAAACTATCGATTTTGTTAGGGAAATTTAGGTTTCTGCATACTGGTTTGAGATTTTCCGTTCAATGCTTTTAAAACACGTTACAATTTCTTACATCTGTAAAAAAAGCTTTTACTATACGTAATGTTTTAAAATTCAAAAATTTCACAATAAGAAAACAAATAAAACTAATATAGTAAACTCAATTGAAGAATTTTATATTCATTCTACGCTGAACATGATAATATTTGTGGTTTCTGAAATTTGAATAATTGAAAAATTATCAAGAATAATGCAATAAAAATTAAATCGTTAAAAATTGTAATATAATTTTTTTTTGACTAAAACGATATTAAATTTTCACATGGTGTTCAAAGTCGGCGCTACTCGGTTTTAATCCACCACCCCCCTAAACACCTACTCAGTTTTAAGCACTTACCCCCCTAAAAATTTTTAGGCCTAGGAATTAGGCTCAATTCTTAGGCTTAGGACCCTAAGCATTAGGCTCAGGGACACCCCGTGCTAATTTCAGCATCTTTTATTAAAAAAAGTATAGTTTTAAGGATACCTGAATAATTATTGGGCGAGGGGCGGTAAAACCGAGTAGCTTTTTTTAGGGGGGGGGATGAAAAACGAGTAGCGTCTCAAAGTCTCTTACTTACATTATGTTTTTACATGATGTCTAAATTCTCACATGATTTCTAAAAATGACGTCCCACTTTTAACCTTTTCTGTTTACCGTATTTACTCTAAAATTAGCCCTCCCCCTCTTTGAGGGTCTGTATTTCGAAGCATATTCAATACTTTTTAAGGCTGTTCATTGAAATTCATTATCTCTCATGAGCTCAACCAATTCTGCTTTTCAGATTTCGTGTTTTTGCCGAAAAATCTCAAGATCGGTCTCGATTTTTTCTGATTTTCAGTGGGAAAAATATAGAAACGCTATTTTTTCTTCTGCAAAACTACAAATCAAATACAGCTGTTTCATGGGATAACTGTAAATATACATTAAAATTAAATATATAGAAACTAAGTAAAATAAATAATTGCTTAGTGCTTCCATGAACCATCCATGTCCATTTCAGTAAATCCATAGAACATCTTGAACATTTGTTTAAACTTGGTAAAATTGCAAAATATATTTTAAAATATATTTTTCTCTGAATATAGTATAGGAAATTATAAGAAAGGGAATTTTTTTCAAAATTTATAAAATCATCTTGATTTAAACCAGAATAAAACCATAATGATCTATCTATCAGTGTCAAGCAGTTCTTTGCTCTTGGCTCCAAGATTCTCCTCTTCGAGCTAAAAGCAAAAGCAGGAGCGAAAGTTTTTAAGCCAAGAGCCAAGAACAGGAGTTAAATTTTTTGTCTGATAACACTTTAGAGAACCCCTTGAGCTCATGAGAATTTTCGATCTCATGAGGATTTCATGATCTCATGATAATTTTAATAAGCTCACGAAAGTGCTTGTTTGAAAATTTTTTTTCTTAAACGAAAACTTGAACTTCAGGCTAAGTTTTTAGGAATCCTGTATACACCTTCTAATCTCTATCTTTTTTCAGGGCACGTGTCAATTTCCGCCGACCATTTTTCCGCGAACAATTTTCCGACGACCGTTTTCCATTCATCAGATCCTGATCCGGTCCGATCCAGTCCTAATCCGGCCTGATCTATCCGCCCGGGTTTATTAGAGTCGTTCTATTAAATTTTTGTAGGTTCAACCAAAATCCGAAAAGTTAAATAGGTAGAGCTCGTTGGAGCTAAGGAAATGCGAAAAACGGCTTTGCAGAATATTCACTCTCTTTCGACAGACACTGGAACTTGAGGGGGTGGGTTCATTAGAGTAGGTGGTTATATTAGAGGAAATACGGTAGTCTGCTTTCAACAGAATTCTAACCTGTTAATCTAAAAAATTCGGAGAATGAATTTACCGGAGAATGGATTTATCAAGGATGAATTTACCGGAGGATGGATTTATCAAGGATGAATTTACCGGAGGATGGATTTATCAAGGAAAAATTTAGAGCAGCTATGATTCTTCAAGCAATTAAGACTGATGCATAGACGAAAAACTGATGTGAAAAAGGAAATTGAATTAAAATTAGCCGGTGGAAAATCGACCGGCGGAAAATTGTCCGCGGGTCAACTGTTGATGACTAATGGTATACCTCATGAGGACGTGAGCTCACCTCAAGTGAGGAGAGCTTTTTGAAATTCTCACGAAACCTCATATTTCATGAGCTCACGTCGTCCTCATCTCACTCATCCTCACGCCCGAAAATTTTTCCTCACGCAAACCGTGGGTCTGGTCATCTTTACTATCATCGAATACCACATTTCCGCTTCTTTTTTGGTTCATATCTATAAAAGAAAGTGAGAGCTGAAATTTTGGTTGATCAAAACGGAAATGCAAATTAGAGCGACATGAAAAAATTTCGTTGCAGGAACTAGGCGTTGAATTTCGAAAAACGAAGCAGTGGCGTTATATCTGGGGTAATTTTATTACTTGGGTTCTTCTTGTAGGTGGCGTTAAAACGGGGCAAACTTTGTGTACTTTGTACCGTTTGCTGCCAACCAAATTTTTTAAAAGTGGCGTTATATCGGAGTTCGACTGTATCTTCTAAAAGTTATACTCAACGATCATCGACTACATTAAAGGGCATACCAGTGCGTTACACGGGAAATTTCAAATTTGCAAAAGGCGGGGACCACGTATATTCAAACGAGAATTATTTTTAAATACAAATTTGTCATTTTATATAAAAAGCTATGCACAGGGCTTCGAATCGTCTTTTTAAAAAGATTTGTCCTTTTTTGGCACCCCAAATCTTTTTTTATTTTTTGAAAGTTTAGTCAAAATCTTTTTTTTTCGCTTCAAAATGGCAACAAGCACTGGATAAAATGACCCTTTTACTTCAAAAACAGTCAAAATGTCCTTTTTTACCCAAATGTCCTTTTTTTTGAAATTTTTGATTCGAAGCCCCGGCTATTCACCATTTTGGAACCGAACCCGGCAACGTTTGGAATACATCAGCACTTTGCCACTGAGCTACTCATGTTATTATACCAACACTGTTTTTTCGGCGTAGGGGCGTTTGGCCACTTTTGTGTCATTTTTGGCGTTCTGCCCTATGTTCTGTTTTAGCCACTTAGGCCTACTTAGGCTTAGGCCTTAGGTTTAGGGTTAGGCCTTAGGCTTAGGGACCAAAAAAATGTCTTACGAACTACAAAATGGCTGAAAAAATAAGCCTAAGTGGTTAAAACAGAACATAGGGCAGAACGCCAAAAATGACACAAAAGTGGCCAAACGCCTACGCACCGTTTTTTCAATTAGTTATTGCTCTTTACAAAATAATAAATTTCCATTTAAAAATAATTCTCGTTTGAATATACTGGTCCCCGCCTTTTGCAAATTTGAAATTGCTCGTGTAACGCGCTGGTATGCCCTTTAACAAGTGGTTTCACGTATATATGTTACCGAAACATATTTGGTGGATAATCCTAAAGAAAAAGAAGGTCTACTACGCGAAAGTGGTAGAATTTTCGAACCAACTGATCGCGGAGATCGCTGAGAATGATGAGCTGTTAAATGAGGTAGTTAAAGTGAACCACATGCTTTACCAAATTCGAGACTATATTCGATTCAAGTTTCAAATTCCGCTCAAGACAACAAACAAATTTTTTGCATAAAATGGAAGGTACTTTTTTTTGCCAGCTTATTACTTCTTTTTGCCGCTAAATCTTTTTTCTGCCCGCAAATTTGAAATCCCGCTAATTACTCTTTTTGCCCGCTAAATACTTTTTCTGCCCGCAAATTACTTTTTTCTGCCCGCAAATTTTCGAAAAATGCCCGCAATTTTTTTTTCAACGGGTATAAGGCTAATTCCCTGTCCCTACTCAACTTTTCTCATTCTTTTGTGGTTTTCATGTGTTTTGAGCATCTTGTTGTGGGCTGGGCCCAGAAAATTTATCATTGCTTGGATATTTGGGTGAGCTTCTTAACTGTTATTAGGCTGAATTTCTTGTTGTTATTCAGCCGATATTTGACTTCTAGTGATTGAATATTCACGTTAATGTCACGTACTTAAGTGAGGAATCTCAGCAGCATTGTCCAACAGTTGTGGAGTGCCCTATTGGTCTGCTTAGAATCTGTTTTAATGGCTTTAAACGTTATTTCCAGAATATTTAATTCGGGATTTTAGGTTCGCTGATCAGGTAACTTTTTCTTTATGACATGATTCGCGTTTCAATTGCATACAGCGTGACAGGGTCGTCAACGCACGTAGCGTCAATTCAAAATATTTTAGTCCACTTGGAAAATATGAACTTTGTCACGCTGTATGTGGTGCAACTGCCACTCTCTATGTGCCTTCGTACTCCACCACAAGACAGCATGTCTAGGCCTGTGTAACATAGTTGTCGGAGCACGTTAACTTCAAGAGGCTGCCTAGCGAGAGTTAGGCTTTTCGAGTATTTTAGTTCATTCATTTTAAGGTCTTTCTCGTGGATCAACCAATCAAGAAAAGGTCATCAATTAATCAAAAGCTGATCAATAATGCGTCAGATGGTGCGCTCGAACTAAGTGTATTTTTGCTGAAGAAACCTTTAAACCTTCCTAAAGTCAATTGGTCATAAACATGGCACTTAAATCACAGAATTTTCAGGAAATTACTTACTTATCATCACTTTTTTCTAATTTGCAGCATTTTTTCGAAATTTGCGGGCATTTTTTCGAAAATTTGCGGGCATTTTTCGAAAATTTGCGGGCATTTTTTCGAAAATTTGCGGGCATTTTTTCGAAAATTTGCGGGCAGAAAAAAGTAATTTGCGGGCAGAAAAAAGTATTTAGCGGGCAAAAAGAGTAATTAGCGGGATTTCAAATTTGCGGCAGAAAAAAGATTTAGCGGGCAAAAAGAGTAATAAGCTGGCAAAAAAGTACCTTCTCATAAAAATCTCCATTTGTCTTGAGCGGAATTTAAAATATATATGCATTTTTTTGACGTTCAAGAGTAATTTCACATATAATTGACCGGGCTGAGCACGAATCCAGTGTCACATTTCAAGATTGGGATCGTGAATTTTTTTTCAAAAAAGGTTGCATGGGTACCGTTGTTTTTTTAAAAGGTAAGAGGAGACCAAGGCAAAAAACTGACTCTTTCGTGGAAGTCACAAAACAACGAAAATTTATTTTAACAATCTTGATTTTTCTTGATATGTACAAACTCGTTCAAAAAAATCGGGTTTCGTCACAATTACACGAAAATAGGTAGGGTCAAAAGTGAGCCGTATTCAGAGTGTTTAAGTGGAAACGGTGAAAGCTCTCTTTCAAGTTCGGGTCAACCTCGATGTCGAATGCGCTGGCGTCTTCAATACGCTTATAAAAGATAATTACTTCTCGAAAAAGTGAAGCAGGAAAATAAATATGATAGAATTTGAATCAGTTTTCTAGAAAATATTGTTATCAAATGAGAAATAAAAAATATAGTATTTCGAAAGCGATTTCAGTGGGATTTCTAGAAAAGTCTTTTTTTCGATCCCAAAACCTCTCTTATTTCAAAAATGTTCTTTTTACAAAATTTTGAAATCGCAACCTTGCCTTTTAATTTTTTTTTTGCTTACTATTTTGGACACGAACAAGCTTGCAAATTGTACGCTATCACAACAAAATATATCATGGTTTTGTCGAAATATGAAAAACGTAAAATATAGGTATTTCATATATGAATAGTAATATAAACATAGAAATTTTTATTAATTTTTTAGTTTTTATTTATTTAATTTTAGAAGATAAAGAAGTGTTAGTAACGTTTGCTTACATATATTGAATTGTTTGGAAACTTTACGTTATAAAATTTACGTTTATTTGCATGACCCTCACTGTATACTCGTCTTGTTTCAGAAATATAAAAATAAAAATGATTTTTAAGTAACATAGTGCTAACTTAATCATATTCTTTTATTTCTTAAAGGACCATGAACTTGATAAGCACAGCAATTTGCGAAATTTGAATTCAGCGAGACCGCACTAATTTTCTCCATAATGTTTGGATAAAATTTTTTGTGAGCATTGATTCTATGTATGAGTAAATTTTTAACACGGACTCACATCAATAGTTATGGTGCAGTGAAAGTAGGATAGGTTGTCCGATCTGGTAATTAGAGCTGACGATTTGGCTTACCCCAGTAACCCAATACCGATACATTCCTCTCACCCAAGCCCCAATACCAATCTTTATGAAAGCGGTACCCCAATATTCCAATACCAATATTTTTCCGAAAATGAGGGCCAATATCCTAATATACCAATAACAATATATTGTTTATCGTCAGCTCTACTGGCAATGTCAAGCCACATTGGGCTCGACTAGTAAACGGTTTTATATTTTGTAAAAATTTTACTTGCAAACAAAAAACAATTCGAAAACATTATCGACAAAATTAGGGTGCTCCCGCGCAAATTCAAATTTATAAATCATTCACCTTATCAAATTTCATGGTCTTTTAAGATTAAATGTGACAGATGCAAATAATAAATATGACTTTTTTTCTTTCAAAGAAAACTTTTTGTTACTTAGACTTACCCGACCACTTGATTGGACTGTGACAAAAATAACTCTCTAAATGCATTTTTGATCAAAAAGCTAGCTCGGATTCGTTTCGCATGTATGTCTGTTTTACGTTTAAATTACTCCTGCGGCTTTCTCGGCTTGGATGCTTTTCAAAAAAAAGCTCTCTAAAGTGTCTTCCCAGTATCAGGGTACCATCTTTTAGCCCCAACTCTTTTTTTTTAATCATTAAAATCGGAGTCGTCACGATTTTTCGCATCAGACCATTAAAACAGGACTGAAAATAGGTTAAAATGTGTCGGACCCTAGGTTGAAACGAATTTTTCGGGTAGCGTTAAATTGGAAGTCGACTGTACTGTCCAAAATTGAAAGCTGATTTTTCAATTGAATTACCGTATTTCCTCTAATTGTCGCCCCGGGGCGGCAATCAGAAGCATGCAGTTTTTTCAAACTTCAAGTGGTTCAAAACTCGTGTTTTTATTTACTGCTTGAGCAGTGTAAAAAGTTCCTGTTAGATTTTTGAAATCCCTCGCAGGCACTTTCAGACAGCTCGAACAGTAAATGAAACAGGATTATTATTATATTTTTAGTGCTATTTCACAATGTTGATTGTTCACATTATTTATCAAATTATCATCATAAAATGGAAATTTGCCCTAAAAGATAAAGAATTATAAAATTGAATTTTTTTACCAAATTTTTAAACTAATGTCTGAGTTAATAAATTATTTTTTTTTTATTTGAATTTAAAATTTATTTTAAAATTTGCTAACTCTTCTGCAGTGTGTCCTAAAATAGGAAAAAGTCGAAAGGTCTTGACATTTTTGGGCGATTAACTACACTCAAAAAAGCAAAATAGTAAAAATTATGATAGGAAAAATAGCGACGAAAATTACTATTCTATTTGCAATGATTCTAAGCTCGAAATTCAGTATTTCTATGAAATGGCTGGTTGGCGTATGTGTACGCGCGTGCGGTTCGACGAATAAGTTTACATCATAAAATCAGGTTCTTGTAGTTCTTGCATTGAGAAAAAAAATTATAGAGAGAAAGTGAAATATAACATAGTTGTTATTTAAGATAAAAGATGGGATAAGCAGCACAAACTGCAAACAGAGAGGCTGATAAACAGACAATCGATAAAACTTTTGGCACTATTCCATTGTACCCCCCGTAAAAGTATAAGTACTCGACCTGATCAGACGGTATACCAACGACTCGATACACATTATGACTCGATACAACGACTCGATACAATTACGACTCGATACAACGACTCGATACACTTTTTAAAGCTCCTTTTGAAGCTCCTTTTGAAAACATCCTGATTGAAAACCTGCTAATATTCTTTTGTTTCATTGATTTGTTTTCGTTTTGTTTCACTGGTGTTGGGAGCAGGACAATTGACCGCCTGGACAATTGACCGCCTGGGCCGTTTGACTTTGGCTTTTTGACTAAGTGTTGACTTTTTGACCATGTACCCCCAAAGGGTCAGCCCTTATCCCGGACCATGTACCCCCAAAGGGGCTTCCTATTGAATTAGGTTGCCTGCCGAAGGCAGGCAGGTAGAAAATCTAGAAAAGTCAAAAATTTCGAAAGAAAGTACCGTATATTCTCTATTAGAAGGCCCGGGCCTTCTATTTTTCAACCCTAAAAAAGTCGGAAAAAATTTGGGTCAATTTTGAGATTTTTGCGTGCTCAACCAAAATTTTAAAATTGGAATCAGGTAAGCTCGTGCTATTTGAGAAAAAGCGAAAAACAGATTTGCGAATTTCTTTTTCTAGGCTGATATATAGGTCCTCAAAGGGGGCCTTCTATTAAAGAGGGGCCTTCTATTAGAGAGGGGCCTTTTAATCGAGGATATACGGTAGTCGGAAACGACGTCTTTATCGGTTTTAGCGTCTAAGTAGTCAAAAAGCCACGGGGTCAAACGGCCCAGGCGGTCAATCGGCCAGGCGGTCAATTGTCCAGGCAGTCAATTGCCCAGGCGGTCAATTGTCCAGGCGGTCATTGTCGCGGACCCCTGGTGTTATTTGATTTCAGTTGAATAAATGTTTGAATTTGAGAAAGTGTATCGAGTCGTTGTATCGAGTCGTAATTGTATCGAGTCGTTGTATCGAGTCGTAATTGTATCGAGTCGTTGTATCGAGTCATAATGTGTATCGAGTCGTAGGGCAGTCGATCAGACCGATCAGCCGGGTGGAACCCGAGGGTTGTCGTTTAATTTTTGCATGGCTGAGCCTCTGGCTCGTAGCCAAAGGCCGGAAAAGGGAGGAGACCTTTTTCGGCCGAAAAATTGAAGATGTTGAACATAGTTTTGAATACTGGGGCCTACCGCATAAATAACTCTGGTATGCATGCTTTTCATGCATCCAGAGTCACTTTCGAGTGATTTGTGTCTAAGGTATGTGGGTGTGCGCATCTCAACCCTAAGCAACCAAGCCCCGAAGGGTGGCGCAGGGGGCTTGGTCGGTTAGAGATGTTTGCACTCACTTACCTTAGACATGATTCCGAGCAGTACTCTTGATCATAAAATGCATATAGAGTCTATTTTTGCCACGGCCCGAGTTGAAAAACATGGTAAAGCAGCCAAAAAAGTGGCCCCTGTGTTACCGGCCCTGTGGCCCTGGCCCTGGGGGTACAATGGAATAGGTCATTATTTTTTTGGGGGGGGGGGGGTGTTACACTGGAATAGCTTTTGGGGGGGGGGGTGAGTTTACAATGGAATAGCGGCAAACTTTTTTAGAAGACAACCTTTGTATTTGATGCAGCTGGTTAGGAAATATTGCTTAAAAAATATAAACAATAAATAACAATTTTTTGTGGCTAAAGTCACTGATCTTTTTTATTGCTCGACCCTTATTGCTCGAATCGGCTATATTTTCGACCCTGAAATGGCTCTTTTTCTGCCAGAAATTGCACTTTTCCTGCCGGAAATTTTAAAAAGCTTTATTCTCAGCGGTTTCCTTATCATTTTCACATTTTTTTGACCAACGTATAGTTCAGAATCTTAGCTTTCTAACAAGCTATTAACTGACTGAATGAAGTTTCAAAAGTTAGAGATCGGTTTTTGAACGGACTACATTTTGAAAAAATTTGCTTCATTAAAAGCCTTTTTTCTCCAACTTTTTTGAAACTTCAATCAGTCAGTTAATAGCTTGTAAGAAAGCTGAGATTCTCGGCTACACGTTGGTCATGAAATTTTGAAAAAATGATGAGAGAACCCCTGAGAATAAAAGCTTTTTAAAATTTCCGGAAGGAAAAGTGCCATTTCCGGCAGAAAAAGCGCCATTTTCAGGGTCGAAATGTATTTTAACCAAGTGAAGTCCGTCAAGTTTTCTATAATTTATTTCCATCTAAGTACCGATATCTAAGCACTGCCAAATACTATCACCTGACTGTTTTTCCCTGAGTAGAGTCACCCAAGTACCACGTCCTTTCGGCTGCTACCTAAATACTGCGGGGTTTAAAACTACTCGAGAACTGGGGTTTCTGCAATCCAGATAGCTGTTTTGATATGAACAAACCATACTCAGGACACGATTGTGGTGGGATACGATGCTTTAGCTCCATTCATACTCCCGCGGGACACGGGACACGGGACAATTTTTCAAACACGTTTTTGTCTCTATCTCGGCTCCCAGCCATCATTTTTCACTACTTTTAATAGATCCACAAGGGAACAGACGATGATCTACAACATAGGAATAACAGATTTGCCATGATCAGTATCGAAAACGGTTTTTAGGCTGTCCCGCAGGTCAATGTCTCACGGTACAAATATAGGAATTTGTCCCATGGGACATTGACCTGCGGGACAGCCTAAAAACCGTTTTCGATACTGATCATGGCAAATCTGTTATTCCTATGTTGTAGAGCATGGTCTGTTGCCTTGTAGATCTATTAAAAGTAGTGAAAAATGATGGCTGGGAGCGAGATAGAGACAAAAACGTGTTTGAAAAATTGTCCCGTGTCCCGTGTCCCGCGGGAGTATGAATGGAGCTTTTGTATCTAATTTGGGCTTAATCCGAAATTTCGGATTATGGATGTGGTTTCAGCAGGTTTCAGATGGTCTAACTATCCATCCTGAAGCTTACTCTGATCTAGATGTATTTAACCCCCTTTAACTATACATATAAGCGCACATATGCATTATCTTAATGTTACATCAGCAATGCTTTGGAAGTGAAATCAGCTTAGATGATTTTTTTTTCGTGATTTCTTGGCCACAGGAGTACAAAAAGGAGGAAGAACACAATAACAAACTTTTTCTGTACAATAACGTATTTTGTTACCGTTTATCATCTGTTGAACGAATGATGTTTTTGGGAAAAACTGACGATATAACAAACTCTTAAAAAAATTTTTGGTCAAGGACGCTCGATGTAACGTACGCTCGATATAACGAACCCTTGCGGCTAGTTCCCAGGAGTTTGTTATATCGAGCGTGGACCGTATTATATTTGAATATTGATTATTTTTGGTGCAAAGAGGATCTTTTTTGGTGCGAATTTACTTTTTTAAATTTTGGTTTGCGTTTTTCTATTCAAATTCATTAGCCTTTTTTAAAAATGATTACATCATGAAGTAGCCCTGCGATTCTAGTTTCTAACAAGATATAACGTACTGTAACATTTTCGTAAAATGTAGCACAAAAAGGTGAAAGTATACACAAAGTCAGGAAATGATTTTTTTCATCTTCCTTTCATCTTTTTGTAATACTTTTTGAGTGATGTTGCAAATTGGGCACTTATGCCGTTAGCCCCCCCCCCCTCTCAATTTTAGGAAAGTGACCACAAAACACGTTTTAGGTTACTTATTCTGCTCTATAAGTTTATAACATTTTCCGAAGTTAAAGTTTCAACTTTCCAAAAACCATTTTACTTCAAGTCTTTTAAAGTAGACGGCCTTTAGGCTATTTTAGACTAAATTTAGTGATTTAGGCTTGAGCAAGGGTTGTTAGCACGAACTCAAGCATGTTTCTGATAGAAAAAAAATATAAAAATATTCTTGAGTCCATCCTAAAATACGCTGGCTACCCTTGTCTAAGCTTGAAAAAAGCCTATATGTGATAAATGAGTCGAAATGACGTCGAAATACCCTAAAAAGACCACCTTCCTTTAAAACTTAAAATCAAAATTTTTAAGGAAAGTCGAAATTTTAAATTAAGGAGTCGAAATTTTAACTTAGGAAGTCGAGATTTTAAATTAAGAAACTATTTACCAAAGTTTCTTGTTATTTTCATTATATAGCAGAAAAAAAGTAGTTAAAGACGTCTTTTGGGTCATTTTCCTAAAATTGAGGGGAGGCCCAACGGAATAAGTGCCGCAAATTCCAATGAATAATACTTTATCAGAAACGAGAATCGTAGAGCTAGCAGATAGGGTTTTTTTTTATTAAAGGTTAGTAAAAGAAAAAATTACACAGAAAACCGCAAAACCAAGATTTTCGCAAAACAGTGAATTTGCACCAAAAAAGATCCTTTTTGCACCAAAAAGGATCTTTATCCATTATATTTTCGGAAAATGTCGAGGTGGTTTTTTTACTGATATTAAAAAAATCTTGTTTTTTCACAGCTGCCACATGTAATAATGAGACGTGCTCACTTACCTTCTACACTTACGTATAGAATTTCAATGATTAGAGAGGAGTTCCAGAAGTGTCCACTATCAAAAGTCGTGAGAAAGTGCGTTTTAACTTCAATTATATCTTCGTGGATTATATTGTGGTAAGAGACATTAAAACAAATGTTAAGGCTGATGTTGACAAGTTTGAGTGTTCTCGCGTCTCATTTGCCTTAACGCATACTGTCTTGAGCGAGAGCCATACGTGATGCAACAACACACCAAGATACGAAGGTGTGAATATTTTTTATTTCCGCTGATCAACATCTGAATTTCAGAGGACCGCACGATCACTGGCGTGAATACGGAGCTTTGATGAAAATATACAGCATTGGTGGGTGGAAAATCATCAAGAAGTGCCATGACAAGAAGAGCACCCAGTATCAATTCGTGCGATCGGATCAGCACCTCCTAATCCTCCAAGTGATATATTTTTGATTTGTGTCTTGCACCGAACTTTATAGTCATTTTTCAGATCGTGGGCCAATCACTTCCCTCGAAGAATATATTCAGTTGAGTACAGGTTCAATGCAAACTGGCCGGCCTCCGTCACAAGACAAGGGATGAGTGCTCAATAAAAAATATAGCGCTTGTAATAGAAACGTCATTTTATGTACCTGCATCCGTAATTAATTATGTTTCACCGGGTCTTTTAGTGTGGCCAGAATTGTGACTTGTTGCTCTAAAAATAGCCGTCTTTTGTATTTTAAAATAAAAATGGTATTTCCGCCGTGGTTGATAATTTATGATTATAGACTTTTTCGTCGCGGCTTTGCCGCATTATGAGAGTTGCCATATTGTCTCTGATTCAATCTCAGGCTAACGTGATGTTATAATCCCTGGCTACAATATATCTTCGGAAACCAATATGGGCTTTATAGAGGGAATATATTTAGAGGAAGGGAATAACAAGTCGTCACTGGTCCTTTAACTTTGGGTGGTCGAATTGGGATGAGTGTATACCGTATTTTATCTATTAAACTCCCCCTTTTCAATAAATGCCCCCTCTCTAATAATGCCCTCTTTTTTGACTAGGTTTTTAGAGTTAAGGTCATTTTTGATTAACAATCTTAGAATTTTCGGGGTTGAACAACAAACGCCCGGGGCCTTCAATAGAAAAAGTACGGTAATATAGATGAACGTACTCATATTTACTAGAAAGTCAGTCTTAAGCCTCGTCCTCAATTATTGAGCATTTCACTCGGAAGTAAGTATAACTTCACACGTACATGGTCGGTCCGTGACGATTCAATACCTGGGAAATTCACTACCAGTACAGTCAAGGCTCGATATAAATATACCCCCGCTATAAGATACACTTCGATACAAGATACACTTCGTCCGTCCCGAGGGTGTATCTTATATCGAGACTTGACTGTAGTGAAATCGGTACAATTTATTACCAATGCTAAAAAACGGGAAATTCACTACCACTTCAGAATAAGGAATGATTCACTACCGCTGCCACAAGGATACGATTCATTAGCACGAGTTAAAAACGGACGTTACCACTAGTGAAAAAGGGACAATTCATTGCCATTTTTCGGAAAAGTTCAACCCTGCGACTATTCCCCAATTCCCCTGCGACCCCGAAGGGGTCGCAGGGGAATTGGTTGGTTGGAGATGCGCGCACACACTTGCCTGCGACTTAATCCGAGCAAAATTCTTGATAAAAATTCATCAAGAGAGTCTTTTTGGCAAGCTCCATCAAGAAAAATGTGATACAATGCCGTGGATCTTGAAAGCGTGGATAATATAATCCACTCGTTCTAGGCCTGCGGAACTGTGTACTCCAGCATATATCTATTAGAGAAAATACGGTATAAGTTATCAACAATTCAAGGTATTTAAGGTTATATGTCATAGTTGCGTTAAACTGCTCAATGCGTGGTCAATACTTGTATAGAATTTCAAGAGCTACAAGATAGACCAAAAATCAGCCCAAAAATTAAACAAAAGTCACTTAGAAATTGCAGGAGGAAAGGATAAACCAGCTGATCCGCCGGCATTGAAATTTATATGTTGACTGTGGAAAAAAGCGTCACGAACTGGCCGTGAAAAAAAGCGTTGGCGCCGTCGCGAACTGGCTGCGTCGCGAACTGGCGTAGCCCATGTTTTGAGAATTATTTGAGATATGAACACTTTTTTACTCCAACACCTATTGCACCTCCTACTATAATGCTGTTATCTTTTGAAGGCGGGATTGTTTTATTCAATTAAGCAATACAAAAATGAAATTTCGGTGAAAAAACAGCCTGTGTAATTGGATCGCAGTGGCAGTCGGAGTAAAATAGTATAGTGAACGCCCCGTACTCCAGCTCTAACCATTGTAAACAAGCTATATGTTTTTTACTGGTGCTTTAAATATGATTATTTATAATCGTTGTTGTGAATAAGGTTTCTATGAATTCAATTCAGGTTTAAATGAATATGCGTGATCATAATTTGAGCAATCGAATGGCCGAGCGCACTCCATTTAAGATCTTCCAGAAGAGGATGGTGATCCAGCCGCGTGAGTTTTTGACCTTCTCAAAAGTCAGATTGATTTTTTATCCCCCATCTCTTTTTGGGTCATGGGACAGTTGCGGAGGTTTTTTGAAGCTGTCATTTATGGTTATGGTTATATGTTCCGCCGCATATATTCCGCCAGCATATATTCCGCCACAAATTTTTGCCGTTTTCGCTACCCATGATTTGCAGCAGTGTTTCAGAATTCATGCCCCGTAGAGTCATAGACATAGCTATGAGTGACATAGTGAAAGGCAGAGTATAGCCATAGGCATAATTTACGGGTTTGTCGAGAAATTTTAGGGTAGGAACAGTGGTTTGTTATTGATTTGGACTGCTTTTTAGGCCATCTGGGAAGATAACTACTTGACCGAGGAATACCTACGCAAACTTTTTCACTCCGGATGGGGGAAATCTCAATTTTGTTACTAACAAACCCGACTCACTATACAACTTTAAGGTCCAAGGTTAGTTATTGATTTTAGCTAAATTTTTATTTTGCAGACCATCAAGGTGGCCGACCAGGAGGTGCCTGGTCAATTATTGGGGTCGAGGTGGGTAAAATTCACAATTTTGGTAGAATCTGGTCTGAACTTATGCAAAACCTGGCATGAATCTATCCACACCTTAGAAACTGAGGTAGTCCTCCCTCCCTCATTTGAATGTCCAGCTAGACGGCTTGAGTACACTATGAAAATTTGGCGACAGAAAACTGCTTTTTGATCTTCACTAATGAACTCAGGACATCGTTTTAGGAAAAATAGGCGGATAAGATGTGCACACACATATACCTGAGACATAAATCATGCATGTGGCGGAATATATGTTGGCGGAATATATGTGGCGGAATATATGTTGGCGGAATATATGTTGACGGAATATATGTTGGCGGAATATATGTTGGCGGAATATATGTGGCGGAATATATAACCATAACCGTCATTATGCTTCGACGGGATTCCTAAGGCCAATTTTTATTGAAATTTAAAAATTGAAGCCTTCTTGCAAAGTTTTGTGTCAAATAAAGAGACTCAGGACGCTCATTACCCCGCCCTAGCACCACATTTTGCCTTCGCCTCGCCCCGCGCCCTGGACTATTCCATTCACGACCCGGCACTGCCCTCGAATGCACCTCGCTTCACGCACAGAGGCAGAGCGCACTTGGGTGCAGTGCCAGGGCGGACCAACTACTGGTCAACTGACGTACGACGCGCTGCAACAACTCGCTACAACTACTCGTTACAATTATTTCTAGCTTTTTTTATCTGACCTTGTTTTTCAAATATAAATCACACATTTGATTTCGTCCTAACGGGCGCTTGTCCACCCCAAAAATAATTCAGTATTTTTGCGCGGGTTATCTACCAGGCGACGGTGTGCAGGTGGTGGTACGCGTCAGTCTACCGTATTCTCTCTAATAATCCCACACCCCCCCCCCCCCCCCCCCCCCGTTTTTTACTACGATTTCAGAGTTAGGGCCATTTTTAACCGACAATTTCAAGATTTTTCGGAGATTGAAAAATAATCATACAGTGGGATTGTTAGAGAGAATACAGTAAGTGGTATACTTAAGTTGTAGGACTTAGGTTGCGATACCAGAAAAAGGTAGCAGCATTCTGTCAGTCGTACCTAGATATCCAATAAGTTAGTGGTGATAAGATTAGTTAGTGAGGAAGCATTAGTACTCCGGTGCTGATACTAGAAGTTGTATTTCATAAGTGTAGCTCAAGTAAGGGTACCGAAGAATCTTGGTAGGAAAGCTAATTAGAAAAACTACAAAGCACACAAAAGAAACGAACTAAGAAACACAAGAAATATTATGATAGTTCAACTTCCAAATCTAATCTTTTTAATTTGTGAATTTACAGTGAGTGAGTTTGCCATAGATGAATTTACCTAGAGCATATTTACCTATCCAAAATAGAACAGAATTTATGTTTTTTAATCACACATTTGAGTCCCTATTAACATGCTCTGGCCTACCTTGAGGCTAAGATCAGCCTAAGTATGAAAAAATTAGTTGGTTTGGTACAATATTAGGCACCTTAAAAAATTGCTGTAGCGAGTCGTTGGGCCGAACTCCCTTATATGTCCTCCTCCCAAGAGCATCCAATAAGATGTTTTCTCGGCTTTTTCAGCAACTGAAAAGCATAGAAAACATGTTTTTAGGAAGCAGCCAACCAGTTTTTTTTTAATTTGACCAAAATCTGACTTTTCACTTTGGGGACCAAGGTAAGCCACTTGGAGAGGGTACCTGGATGTTTATTTATTTTCACCTCGTTTTGGTCACTGGAGCCACTTTCAGGTCGATGGATAGAGTAAGGATCAAAAGTTACTCGTCATCCTACTCGTACATCTGAAACCGGAATGAATAGATCGAGAGTAACTCTTGATCTATCGAATACGGTTCAGATGGGCGAGTCAACCTCGTGATCCGCACTATCTTCGGGTTTTCCTCTCATCTTTGGCCAGAGTAACTCGTGATTCGCACTTTTTTTTTGGTTTTATGCTACTTTGCGCCAACTACCTCTGTGTTTTTTCAGTCTAACTCAACCTGATCCAGTCTGATCCGGTC